>JAXIVD010000674.1:106689-129976 GCA_036785275.1 Cancer borealis | reverse complement strand
TACTATTATGATACTCGTTCGATACCCTAAGAACACCATCTCACTATCCACGGATCCCGGAACCATAAATACTTGCATGGTCAGCACGGTTTCAATTTTTTCTCCCCCAAAAAATCATAAAATTTTGCTATGTTGTAAATTGCATCAAGGAATTGGTGAAGCAAAAAGTTAGGATTGCCACAAGTACACACACACATACACACACATACACACACACACACACACACACACACACACACACACACACACACACACACACATACACACACACACACACACACACACACACACATCCCTACTAAACTGACGCATAAACTCTTGCCCTTCGCCCACCTCCACATACCCGCCCTCCACACAGTCTGGTCCGACGCACGCCCGCCAGACTTGCAGGTAGACAGAGTGACACATTGAGAAGATGAGGACGATGGTACGGCAGCGGTGCGACCAGATGGAGGAGGCGGGAGGGGGAGGAGGGGGAGGAGAGGGAGGAGAGGGAGGAGGGGCTTGCACACACCAAAACGATGGTCCAGGCGGGTAGTAGCTCTATGTTGTTCTCCCATAGGCCGCAACACCTCCTTTCCATACAACCCCCATACCCCATGCCCATCAGAGAATCCAAAGAACGGGATGTAGGGCATGATTTGAACCTCAAAACGAGCCGGTGGCGCCCCCTTGCAGTAGGAGCCTGGTAGTGGGAGGGGGAAGAGCCTGTTTGGTATGCATGCCTTAAGTTCGCCTCAGGCACCTCTGCTAGTTACTGCTTCTGCTGGCCCACCGACCACCACACAAACTTTATTCTGGCAAATCATTCTCTCACACACAGTTCTGGGGCGAGAGCGAGGGCAAACAGCTCCACGTTTGATGCTGTTACTCGTTATATCAAGCCTAAAACGCGACTCGGCTAACCTCAACATAATACCGAAGTCGAGGTAGGCCAGAGAAAGAGGACAGCTGCCAGCGTGTCTTGATATATCACTCATCTCGATACCTTGCACTGGAATGCCTACCAAGTTTTGCAGTATGACCAAACGCCCCTTAGTAGAGCAGCGGCCCACCTGATCTTTCTTTATTTATTACAACCGTCACAGCGGTGGTCGATGTGTGTGTGTGTGTGTGTGTGTGTGTGTGTGTGTGTGTGTGTGTGTGTGTGTGTGTGTGTGTGTGTGTGTGTGTGTGTGTGTGTGTGTGTGTGTGTGTGTGTGTGTGTGTGTGTTTGGTCTACTCGGGCCACGTCAACTCGAGTCGGTCATCAACATAACCTCGACCAGGCCTTCTCTCCCCCTGTCTCTGTGCCACTCCCCATTCCCCGTCCTCTCACCTTCTGTCTCTGTGGCCGCTCCTCACTCCCTGTCTCTTCCCTTCTTCATCACCCCTTCCCACTCCCCACTTGCTGCCACCGCCACTGTGACTCATCTCTTGCCCACAAATCACTCCACACACACACACACACACACACACACACACACACACACACACACACACACACACACACACACACACACACACACACTGTTCTCTCTCTCTCTCTCTCTCTCTCTCTCTCTCTCTCTCTCTCTCTCTCTCTCTCTCTCTCTCTCTCTCTCTCTCTCTCTCTCTCTCTCTCTCTCTCTCTCTCTCTCTCTCTCTCTCTCTCTCTCTCTCTCTCTCTCTCTCTCTCTCTCTCTCTCTCTTTCTCCACACATCATTCTCCTCTTCCCACTCATCGTCCTTTGCCCAATCCCTCGCCCCCACTCACCACCGCTAGCCGCTGTCCATACCACCAGACTCCACCAACCATCCTTCCCTTCCAGTCCAGAGCCTCTTCAGGTTCTTGTGTCTATATATATTGTAGATTCCATCACTTTTTCATCTCTTATTTTTGTTCACTTTTTCCTCCTCCTCCTCCTCCTCCTCCTCCACATATCTTACCTCTTATCCATTTGAACGGACTCCTCTCGTAGATTTGTGTTGTGTGTTTCTATCTCACGCCAGTACCTACCCACACCTCTCCCTCCCTGATCGCGGTATTTCCTTCACCTCTCAACTCTTGCCCCTCTCTCACTAGGCGCAAAAACAACACCTTCGTTTTAATAATTCTCCTCGTGTCCTTTTCACCTCACCAATTCACTTAAGATTCCCAACGTTCAATGGCAGACTCGCGCGCACATTCCCAGTCAAAGCGCAAGATTCTAGCGACGGACCCCAACGCATTCGTGCCTTTCTCATCATCCCCTCATCCCCCAACACACACACACACACACACACACACACACACACACACACACACACACACACACACACACACACACACACATATATACACATACCCTAAGTGCAAGTCACCATACAGACAGCCTCACACACACCTCCCACTCCAGTCCGTATATCCTCCTCCTCTTCCTCCTCCTCCTCTGCTTCTTTCTTCCTCGTCTTCTCAACACCAACACCTGCTTCGTATCCCTTCCTTCCCTCTGTCCCTGGACCATCCTACCTGCAGGACTTATCAAAACCCTGCTACTCACTTTCCCTTACTGGTATTGTACGATCTTTCACCTACATGTATAGAATCAATCATTGTTTCAACTTTGTACAGCACCGAGATTCCTACTTCTACCATTATTACTACTACTACTACTACTACTACTACTACTACTACTACTACTACTACTACTACTACTACTACTACTACAGATGGAAAAAAGACAATAGGTAAAGCCAACATTATATTCTGGTATAATTAATGTAGAATCACGGTGTGTATGTTATTATGAACACAAACTTAGACGCGAGCACACACACAGAGAGAATAATTCAATGCCTCAAAGATATGAAAAACCTAAACATCAAGTCGCTTACAGTTTGCGAGAAGAAAGAAAGTACACAACTACCACTACCGCGAGTATGAACGAGAAGGAAGGAAGACACGAGGTGATTACTATTCATAAGAGTGGATCCGTGGACGGGTGGCGTGGCGGGGTGAGGTGAGAGGGAAGCTAGAGAATCACGAGGTGGGACTAAAGAAAAGTTAAAGTAATGAAATAAAGGTAGTACGTGCATCAAGAGGGAGTACGAAGCAATTAGGCTTTTTTGTTTTTTTTATGCTTGCCTTTTATAGGTGATGATTTTTATAGAAGGATATTTTCTTCATTATATGGTACATGTGTTTGGTTTCTGATACTGTTATCTTATACGTTTTCTACACTTCGCTGGTGTTATAAATATGTGCGGAGGAAAAGAAAAAGGGTTGAAGAACATCTCTTGCTGAAATGACTTTGCACATGCGTGAAGCAAATACAGAACCAAGTGATGGATGGAGGGAGCTTTGTCCAAGGAACGTACGTGTGTGTGTGTGTGTGTGTGTGTGTGTGTGTGTGTGTGTGTGTGTGTGTGTGTGTGTGTGTGTGTGTGTGTGTGTGTGTGTGTGTAAACAGATAAGCCAAGAACAATAGCAATGCAGGGGTCTAGACCTAATATTTGATGTTCTAATAACTACTCTGGACAATCACAATTACAATCACACAATCACACAATCACACACACATATGGCACCAAAACAACACAAAATCTTCATACAGTTTACAAAAGGTGCGTAGAAAAATACCACCAACTTTTACAACACAACTCCACCAATCGAATTTTCTACAAGTCCTCTAGGCACATGTAGCACTGACGGCAGTACTCGGACGGTTCTTGCCCTACAACTTTTTTGGGTTGGGTTAGAACACTAGAAATCCGGTCGTAGTTAAGGGATCAGATATTCAACTCGCTCCCAGTCTGGACAAATTGCGAACCTTACCCTCCTCTGCCTGGACGATGTATATATGAGGTTTGTATCTGCATGGATAATATTATAGCATAAGCGGTGAAATGTCTGTCTGTCTGTCTGTCTGTCTGTCTGTCTGTCTGCTGCCAACGGAGGAATGAAACGAGTAAAAAACAATAATAATCAAATTCCGTAATATAAGCTCAACTTTCACCAATCTTAGAGGTGCTATGAAAAGAAGGAACTAGCGAGAGGAAGAAAATGTGAGATGACAAAAAAAAAAAAAAATGAAACTCAAAAAAGAAAAGAAAAATCATGTAAAAACAAAATATAACTGCGTGTAATACATTGTTGCTGGTGTAAGCAGTTTAGTCGAAAATCGTGGCGAGGAGCGTTTAGCGAGGTCAGGGGCTTGGCAGGCGGGCGAGACAAACGGCTGGGAACTGCGAAGATATATGGGGTTAAGAGGAGAGGAGAGAAGAGGAGTGGGCCGCGGAGGGAGGGAGGTTCAGAGAAAAGGAGGAAAAGTTAAACACACACACACACACTGATCTCTCTCTCCTTTCTCTGTTTGCGTGTGTAGAATCAACCCATCCTGGTCCTCTCATACATGCTGGTGGCCGAGGAACCTTGTGGAGAGACCTACCTCATCGCAGAGAACCTCCCTCAATGAGACTGTTTAGTTTTCGAGGCATGCGCGTGATGGCAGGATCAGGCAATATATATTTCAAGGCGGTGAATACATCTGCATACATTTTCGCGCTCGAGTCTTGGGTTTCTTGGGTTAAGTGAAGAAACAACTCTTTCATATTACTGCGAAGAACGGCCGGGCTTTTGTGTAATCTGAGCTTCACTTCAACAATGTTATATACCTCGACTGCGGGATTCCATAAGTAACGTCAAGAAACTCCCCGCCTACGAGCCCGGCAAAACCCTCCGTTAACGTTACACACAATAAGGCAAAGTAGTCGCTGAGGTCCATGGGGATCGGTGATTTAACAAAAACATAAACAAAAGCAGCCTGCATTCATCTCTAGAATATATTATCCCATCTTAGCTCACGTCATTATGATTGATGCAACCTCTGTAGTGCTGCCCACGGCCCACTCCTGCTGTGATGGTCAGAGAACGGCTCGGGGAGAAGGGGTACTGGGGGAGGGGTGCTTGGGGAGGGGTGCTGGGGGAGAGGCTGGTGGATTGGAGGCTACGTCTAAGAGGATGTTGGCGAAGGAGAAGAGACCGGAATGAAGAGAGCCGCGGGTGTGCTATAAGGGACAGTGCAGATGGAGGAAAGGAGATGATTGTGGGTAAGGGAATAGCGGCTTAGATGAAAGCTCTGGAACTGAAAGTAAACGTGTGTGTGTGTGTGTGTGTGTGTGTGTGTGTGTGTGTGTGTGTGTGTGTGTGTGTGTGTGTGTGTGTGTGTGTGTGTATGTGTGTGTGTGTCTGTTTATGCAACACTTGACTAGGCAAAAAATGGAAAGAAAATACTCGGAAGAGAAGGAATGCGTGGCTCGGCGAAAGACAAAAGAATGCAAGTGTGCGAAGACGAGCCGATGACGAGTGACGAAAAGATCTGAAAAAACTCTTATTATTGCTGTTAAAGTATACAGTCTACAGAAAAAAAAATAATAACTACTGACTAACCTTCATTGATCTTTCTAAAACGCTGAAATAAACATCACCTCACCACAAGCAAACCAAACCAAACCAGAAAACATTATAAATAACCACACAAACAAACCATAAACACTACGAACGAACGAAAGAAATGATAAGATAAAAAAAAAAAAAAATACATATCGTTCAGCAATCACGGAAATAGTACACAAATCATACCGAGGGAAAAAAAAAAAAAAAAAAAAAAAAAAAAATGAGGCACGACAGCGAATCATGCGGCACAAAACAGTAGCTTTGGTGGTGCTGGGGCCAGGTAGCGAGAGAGAGAGAGAGAGAGAGAGAGAGAGAGAGAGAGAGAGAGAGAGAGAGAGAGAGAGAGAGAGAGAGAGAGAGAGAGAGAGAGACGGGATGAGGGGCGGTGGCTAGATGTGATTGCTAGGAGCCGCGGTGCTGATTTCAGGGTTCCCGCGAGCAGTCTGTAATTGAGCCACATATTCATAGGGAATCCTCGGGTTCTCAGTTCAACTTGGCTACTCGGGTTATGCCAGCTGATGAACGGGTATTTCCTGCTGCCTGTGACCGTTCTGCTGAGTTTCCGAGTGTCAAAGTTCTCCTCTCCTCTCTGTTTTCCTCATCTCATGTCGTGTCATCCTGTTACTCTTTCTTTTTCTCTCTGTCTCTCTCTGTTCTCTCTCTGTTCTCTCTCTGTTCTCTCTCTCTCTCTCTCTCTCTCTCTCTCTCTCTCTCTCTCTCTCTCTCTCTCTCTCTCTCTCTCTCTCTCTCTCTCTCTTTTTTCTCAGGCATATCAAATATCATTCTCCTCACATCAGCGTGACTCCATATTTTTTCCCTCTCACCTTTATGCATTCCTCCCTTCCCCCCCTTGACTCCACTCTCACCTGCCTTCCTACCTAAACACACCTTTCCTCTCACTTTAGCTAACTCACCTTAGTACTCACACCTCTCCCTCCCTCACTCATACACACCCCCTCCACCCCCTTCCCTACCCCTTTCTCCTCCTCGTCAAACCTGCGAGTCGGAGAGCGAAAAGCGACGCGCATAAAAACTAGCTTAAAATACAGTAAAACGGACAGACATGATAATGACGCCGGGCAGTAGACAAGCCCACGTTACTACTACTAGCACCACCACCACTACCACCACCACCACCACTACTACCACCATCGCCGCTGCTACCATCGACCTTACATCCACCACCACCACCACCATCGATGCTACCATACCATTATCACAACTACCACCACCACTACCACTACACCACAATCAACCCGATACTAGTACTATCACCACCACCACTACTACTACCGTCGCTTCAGCTTATAACAAAGAAAATGAAACTACGACTACTACTACTACTTCTACTACTACCACCACCACCACCATCACTGCTACACTCGCTGCCGCCATCGCCTCCATCATCATCACTATCTCCGCCACGACTGCCACAATTATGGCCACTGCTATCACCACTACCACTACTACTGGTATTGGCGGCCCTACCACTACCACCATTACAACCACTATCATTATCACCTTCACCCCAACCGCCGCCACCATCATCACACTGGAGGCCACTGTCGATCCTGCTAACACTGATATGTATATAACGATCAGGAGTAATAATGATAATGATGCTAGTGTTAGTGGCAATGCAGATGAAGATGATGATAATGGTGGTAATAATACGAATAATAAGGATTATAATTGTTATATAAATAATGATAATATAAATAACTATAAATGTGATGATAATGATATCAATATCATTAGTAAAAATTTGTATAATTATCATTATTATCATTATCATAACTATTAATATTATTATTATAATAATAATAATAATAACAATAACAATAACAATAATAACAATAATAATGATGATAATAATAATAATAATAATTATAATAATAATAATAATAATGATAATAATAATGATAATAATAATGATAAAAAAACTATAATTAATACAAAATAAATTTTTTAAATAATTTTACCGTTAAGATTAGTGTAATCATTATCATTATTTTTTATTATTATTATAATTATTATTACTACTAGTCCTATAACAATTCTACCACCATAACCTTACGCTTCGTAAAAGGCGACAAAAGGGAGGGAGCAAAGGGTCTTTCTTGGAAGCCCTGCCTCAGAATGAAAAGAAAAGGCATAGAGGAGGAGGGGAGAGTAATGTCTCCATGAACTCTTACCTGGTATGTTGATAGATTATTATCATTATTATCATTATTATTATTATTATTATCATTATCATCATTATTACATTTTATTCAAGTTTCACATACATCTAAAGTAACGTTAAGCATTTCGTCACCGTCATCATCTTCCTGCTCTTCCTCATAATCATATCATCATCATCATCATCATCATCATCACCACCATTTCCTGTAGCTCGTCTCACAACATTCCTCCGCCCTCCAAATTAACAGCCTACATACCCTTTTCGCCTTCATTTACATTGTCTACCACTATTAAATTTCTCTCACGTTCACTCTACCTCCCTTTCTCCTCTTCCTCCCCATGGATCATAGGGGTAGACTAGGGACGGGGCCTAGAAGGTGAGTACTAAGGGACAAAGGTCAGGACAGAAGGAGGCACGGTAGGGACTAAAACATAACAGTTGCATAGGAAGGCTTGTCCGATAGGGATAAGTGGAAGGAGGATAGATTTGGGAAGACAAGGAGGAAGGGAAATGGGTAGAGGAGAGGAATAAAGAGGGAGGAAGGGTATAGGAGGAGGGGGCAGGTCTTGGATTATGGAGATAGGGGGGAAGAGGGGCTGGGATATTTGGTAGAAGGGAGGAGGGGAAGGAGGGGAGGGGGAGGCAGGTCCAGAAGATGTTGGCTAGACTGCTGATTTGTTTTATCATAACCTGACCCACCTCCGTCCCTCCCTCCCTCCCCCCCTCTTCCATTTTTTTAACAGCCACCCACGGCTATATATGTATAAATATACTTTTTTTTTGCGAGGAGCACTAACTCGGATGTTCCTGTATCTTGGGGCTAGCGAGAGAGAGAGAGAGAGAGAGAGAGAGAGAGAGAGAGAGAGAGAGAGAGAGAGAGAGAGAGAGAGAGAGAGAGAGAGAGAGAGAGAGAGAGAAAGCCGCACTCAAGTAATTATGAAACATGATTGACAACTGGCAAGCCGCACCAACGCTCACCTCCATAACCTGCGCTAGTGGCCCTTTGAACGCTCGATGAGGAAGTGAAAAATCCTGAAGGGGTGTGACAAGCGTACCCAAACTTTCTACTGACGAAGGAGACCGACCCTGCCTTGCCGACGCCATTCAAGAGGAGGAGGAAAGAACTCTAGGAAAGAAAGATGAGGAATGAGAAAAAAAAAAAAAAAAAAAAAAAAAAAAAAATTGGTAAGAATATTTATACTCACTGCGCCATGTCTACTTTCACCGTCACTCATGAAGGAGGAGAACAAGGAAGGAAACGGTCATTACGCTCCTGCAGAAGGCAAAACAGGTTCTTCTCCCCCCCACCTTCGGGAGGGTTGCAAGGCGAGGTAAAAAAAAAAGAAAAAAGAAAATAGGTGGGTGTCTTGACCAATCCATTAGTTCGATTCTCAGAGGCGAAATAGTAGTACCACGAAAATTTAATTATGAGGCGGCCTTGTCATCCGCCGTTGCTAATTATCCCACGCGCCCCTCAGGATTTGTCACTGTCAGGGACGATGTAGTATCTCTCTCCGAGTACATACTGACGCTCTCTTATGCCTTGTCTTCTCCTTCTTCTCCTCCTCCTCCTCCTCCTCCTCCTCCTCCTCCTCCTCCTCCTCCTCCTCCTCCTCCTCCTCCTCCTCCTCCTCCTCCTCCTCCTCCTCCTCCTCCTCCTCCTCCTCCTCCTCCTCCTCCTCCCTTTTTTCATCTTCTGTCTTCTACTCCCTTTCCTCTCTTTCTCTCTCCCTCACTCCCTCTCTCTCTCTCTCACCGTCGCCCTGCCGTGACCAGTCCAGCCGTGTGTGAAGAGGCTTTAACATGATCTTAATTTGTTCTTCTATGGTCCCAAACAGCTCATTCCCACCCAGATTCTCCCCGCATTTCACACATCAAAGTGTTCCTCATTAAATAAAACACTTATCACGTCAACCTCAGCTTCCTCTCCTTTCAAAACACGAGGGGACACTTTCCTTTATACCCAAACACGAGAATCATTTTAGTTTGGTCATAGAAAAACTAAGTCCTTGACGCAACTATATACTCTCCTTCAACCAACTCATCAACCTTTTATTAATTACTGACCCAGAAACCTGTCCTGGAGATCATCCTTCTGCCTGCCTTCCTCCTTCACTCTTCCTTCCCCTCCTGTTTACAGTCGCCTTAGAAAATCTACGTGTGTGTGTGTGTGTGTGTGTGTGTGTGTGTGTGTGTGTGTGTGTGTGTGTGTGTGTGTGTGTGTGTGTGTGTGTGTGTGTGTGTGTGTGTGTGTGTGTGTGTGTGTGTGTGTGTGTGTGTGTGTGTGTGTGTGTGTGTGTGTGTGTGTGTGTGTGTGTGTGTGTGTGTGTGTGTGTGTGTGTGTGTGTGTGTGTGTGTGTGTGTGTGTGTGTGTGTGTGTGTGTGTGTGTGTGTGTGTGTGTGTGTGTGTGTGTGTGTGTGTGTGTGTGTGTGTGTGTGTGTGTGTGTGTGTGTGTGTGTGTGTGTGTGTGTGTGTGTGTGTGTGTGTGTGTGTGTGTGTGTGTGTGTGTGTGTGTGTGTGTGTGTGTGTGTGTGTGTGTGTGTGTGTGTGTGTGTGTGTGTGTGTGTGTGTGTGTGTGTGTGTGTGTGTGTGTGTGTGTGTGTGTGTGTGTGTGTGTGTGTGTGTGTGTGTGTGTGTGTGTGTGTGTGTGTGTGTGTGTGTGTGTGTGTGTGTGTGTGTGTGTGTGTGTGTGTGTGTGTGTGTGTGTGTGTGTGTGTGTGTGTGTGTGTGTGTGTGTGTGTGTGTGTGTGTGTGTGTGTGTGTGTGTGTGTGTGTGTGTGTGTGTGTGTGTGTGTGTGTGTGTGTGTGTGTGTGTGTGTGTGTGTGTGTGTGTGTGTGTGTGTGTGTGTGTGTGTGTGTGTGTGTGTGTGTGTGTGTGTGTGTGTGTGTGTGTGTGTGTGTGTGTGTGTGTGTGTGTGTGTGTGTGTGTGTGTGTGTGTGTGTGTGTGTGTGTGTGTGTGTGTGTGTGTGTGTGTGTGTGTGTGTGTGTGTGTGTGTGTGTGTGTGTGTGTGTGTGTGTGTGTGTGTGTGTGTGTGTGTGTGTGTGTGTGTGTGTGTGTGTGTGTGTGTGTGTGTGTGTGTGTGTGTGTGTGTGTGTGTGTGTGTGTGTGTGTGTGTGTGTGTGTGTGTGTGTGTGTGTGTGTGTGTGTGTGTGTGTGTGTGTGTGTGTGTGTGTGTGTGTGTGTGTGTGTGTGTGTGTGTGTGTGTGTGTGTGTGTGTGTGTGTGTGTGTGTGTGTGTGTGTGTGTGTGTGTGTGTGTGTGTGTGTGTGTGTGTCAGGAAACTACAGATCAATAACCTCAATGAGAAAAATTCAGTTAGACAAGCTGATGACAAGAGTTTACTAAGGTGAGTTAGCAAACACATCCCCAACCTCGTGCAAGACCCACCAGGAGAGAAACCCCAAGCTGGTTTATCCCGAGGGTGCCAACAGCTTCAGAGGACAACATTGTGTGAACGTATAATATTACTAAAGACTCACATACCCTTACTAGTATTGTACACCTTCCATGCAATACCGAGTAATTCCACTACTGGATTATATCAACTGAGCCCAAATGATGCAGATGTATTCATGGTTTCATATCACTATTTGGTCAATGAAAGACATGTATCAGTGACCAGAATTTTTTTTTTTAACCTAACGTTACTATTGGGAGATATGAATAAAAGAAAATAATTCTTTGTTATATTTGAGAGGTATCTATCTCATGAAAATATTTATTTACTTAAAAAATGATACCATTAAACGAAAAATATTAGCATTTAAACTAAGATCCCAATTGAACTGGGTGCTTTGTAGATAAATTGGTAATTTTATAAGGAATAACGCGCTAATTTTATAACGCGGTAATTTTATAAGGAATAACACGCTAATAATATTTTATCTTATGAGTGACAGTATTCATGTACAAGTATACTGTCACTCATAAGATGAAATATTAGTATCATATATGTAGAATAACGATGCTTTAATTCATCACAATTATCGTTGTGATGAATTCAAGCATTGTTTCCTGAATTCATAGTGAAAATATTAGCAATAATACTTTATCTTATGAGTGAGAATATACTTGTACTTACCATTTGATTATACTGAACATAATTAATTTAAGTCTCTTTGTAGAAAATATCTTAATACAAAAACTAACCCCGTTATTAAATTGATTTTTTACATTACAAACAAGCCGGCAAGCAAGGCAGCATAACTTAAAGACCTGATAACACGGCGTCGCAACGAGCCCCAACAAGGAGGTGTGGGTGGCTGGCGGGGGTGAAGCGACACTCCTGACAACCACAGCACAGCCTCAGGAACACCAAGGGAGGCAGGGAGGCAGGGAGGCGGGATGGAAACTGAACTGAACGCGTCGTTAGGTGTTTGTTCTTCGCCTTGGCTTCCTTCCCCTTCTCATGTACTTTCCATTTGACTGACTATTTGAAATCTAATGAAATTTTACCACAATAGTTCATATATTATCTTTGGAAAATCTTCATAACATTTAAACACACACACACACACACACACACACACACACACACACACACACACACACACACACACACACACACACACACACACACACACACACAGGAAGAGGCCCTCAAGGAAGCCCTGCAGCGAGTGGAGTGTGAGAGTGAAAGCAAACACACAAAGAGTGAATGAAGAACTCTTAAGCCATGCAAGGACTCGGTATCCAAGAACTATACGAGGCCACTATATGTACCAAGTATTTTTTAGATGAGAAACAAATTATTCGTTTTAACATATGTACAAGAAATCTAATGTTTTCATAATATTTCGGTTCCTTTCCTATATGACTTCGTTGCGGTTTATCTTTTTTCTCCTCCATTACTTCCTCTGTCAACATCTTGCATCGAGTGAACGTTGGCGCTGCTGTGATACAAGGTTTACAGTTTACAGTTACTTGGCATCTTATACATTGGTCCATCATTATGTGCTGGAGCTCATCTCTTAACCTTAACCTCACAACTGGTAGGCACACACGCACAAGGGGAGAGCGTTTCAACTTCAACTCATTTCCTCTCCTGCAACACCTATTCATTCAACTCACTCACCTAGCCAACTACCTATCCATCCAACCATTCTCTCTTTCTCTTTCTCTTTTGTTTTCTCTCTCAAACACAAACAAGGGAATAGCACATAGAGAAACAGACAGAAAGACTGTTAAAAAAACAACTAATAAGAAAACAAAGAAAGCAGTCGAGCCGAGTCAGAGAGCGAGTTGCAGGGGGAGGGATGAGAGGGGTGCAGGAGGAAAGAGTCTTTGGCCGGGGTGAGGTGGGGGTGTGGGACCACCACTCCACCAGTCACAGCTTACACTCCCTCCCGCTGCTTCCCGCTTCCCGCTGCCCCACGTTACTCTTCTCCTAAACCAGCAGATGCAGCAATCGTCTGAACGTCTTTTGCGCCGATTTAAAATGCAAAATCGTTTCGAGAAATCCAACAACAAATGAGACATCATGATTGTAGCCTGAGAGTCCCGGGCACGGACAGCGCACATTAGCCAATGATATGCTACATTTCCCGCGCCAATAAATAATTGCCAGTGCCAGGAGCGTCGGTGGCGTTGTGGGGTGGAGCGAGGGGGAAGGGGTCAGGCAGGGGGCAGGGAGGGGACAGAGGGCAGGCCAGTCTCCCGAACCAACTAGGACGGACGGAGAAGCAAGCCTTGGAAATACTGTGTCGTTGCTGATAAGTGGTTTGAGTTGTGCTTTGTGTTGATAATAATGTACGAATTGGAAGAAACAATTATTAGTGAGACAACATAATTATGATGGTCCAGACAATGATTAGACTCGGCGCAAATCAGGACTCAAGTGCCACCATCGCCTACTAATGCTAAGACTCTTTATTACTCTTGCCGACACCTTGATGGCATACTAAAGACACCCTAAGCACTGTATACTATATACTAACTACCTCATCATTGAATAGAAAAATGAAAAACATGAATGAATTGCGATGTTTTTCTCTGTATCATCCGAAAAAAGTCTGATCATTGCAAACATTTTTTTAACCTAATGAGTGGATAAAGAGACACAATACGGAGATGAGACGGAACATCACAAGCTTTCCGGTGAGGCCCAACAAGGCAGGAGAGAGCCACTGAGGCAGCCCAGCCCAGTGGGTAGCCCGGCAGGAGGGAGAAGGAGGAGGCAGGGCTGTGATGAGGGTAATAAAGCAAGCCACTGAAGGATGAGGCGCGAAGACTTAAATTGGAACAAAAGTACCAACAAATAATACACACATATCAACACAGGTGGCAGAGATACAGGTGTGTGTGCATGTGCGTGTGTTTTTAATGCCTTGAAGGAGTGAGGCTGGGGGCATGGGGGAGGTGGAGGGACGGGGACAAGGAGGGAGAGGGCACGGAAAGGAAGGGAGGCAAGGAGGGGGAGGGGGGCAAGGAGGGGGAAACAAGTAGCAGCCACAGGTGACAAGAACCTTAGTGATGGAGGAGGTAAAAAAAAAAAAAGCCAAGTTACAGGCTAGGAAACACGAGAGAGAGGGAGAGGAACACGAGGGGAAAGTGAAAGGGGAAATGGAGATAAATGACAGGAACATAGGGAAAGGGAGAATGATAAGGGGAAGACAGGAGAGGAGACAAAAGTGAGAAGGACAAATGGGAAGGGAATACAGAGGAATACAGACATGGGAGACAACCAAAGGAGACAAGCGAAAAATAGGTATTGAGGGAAACATGAGAGAGAGAGAGAGAGAGAGAGAGAGAGAGAGAGAGAGAGAGAGAGAGAGAGAGAGAGAGAGAGAGAGAGAGAGAGAGAGAGAGAGAGAGAGAGAGAGAGAGAGAGAGAGAGAGAGAGAGAGAGAGAGAGACTGGGGGGGGAGGGTCTTGGATGATGGCAACAATTAAGGGAAGAATGAACGTAATCTGATCGTTGGGAGGTACAGGGAGGAAGGGAAGTGACCGTAGCACACTTACTTACCTTACCTTACCCTTACCTTACCTTATCCTGCCTTACCCTACCTCACCTCCATCCAACCTAACCTCACCTCTACAGTAATCTTCCTTCACCTCCACCTTCTCTTCCACCTCCATCACCTCCTCTTCTTATTCCTCCTCCTCCTCCTCCTCCTCCTCCTCCTCCTCCTCCTCCTCCTCCTCCTCCTCCTCCTCCTCCTCCTCCTCTTCTGTTTAGCTTTATTTAACGTCTCTCTCTTTTCCAGTCTCCCCCTTTCCTTTTTTTCCCTTTATTCTGCCTCTTTTCCTTCTTTTTTTCCCTTTTATTTCCCTTTTTCCCTTTTTTCACAGTCCATTAATTGCTTTGGTCATTCGTCTCAATATTTTTTTTTTCTCGTTATCTCCTTTTTATCTACTTTTCAGCTTCATGTCCTTTCCTTCCTCCCTCTCTCTCTCCACCTTACCTCTCTCTCTCTCTCTCTCTTCACTTGCCCCCACGTGTACCCTAACTTTGTCTCCCCCCAACCCCCTTACCTCACCTCCTCACCTTTCTTCCTTCTCTTTCCTTCGTTCCTTCCTTGCCTCACCCCTCACCCTCTTGCCTTCCTGCCTTCCTTCCCACCCTCATCGGCAGCCCATTGCTCACCCTAATATGCTAATTTTATAGTGGCCTTAGGTCGTTATTTTTCCCTCTTGGTACTTTCATTTTTTTCTTTTTTTTTTTCTTTTTTTTCTTTCCCCCAATTAGGAAGCTGCAAGGTGTGTGATTGAGGTTAATATCTCCATCTCTTATCGCCTCTTTTCGGACCTCCGTATCTTCCTTTTTTTTTTTTGGTTACCGTTTTGCATTCCCTGACTCATCCTTCTTTTGAAATGCCAAGGTTATATTTTTGTCTTTTTCTGTATTTTTATTTTTTTTATTTTGACAGTGGTGTTTTTTTGTTTTTGTTTATCTTTTCCTCAATACTGTCACTTGTTTATTGTTTTGTGTCATATTTCCACGTAAGTTTCGATCCTTTTTTGTTTGGTGTCATATTTCCACCTAAGTTTCGATCCTTCATCTCATTCGCTTAACGTCTTCATCTTTTGTTTTTCTTATTCATTTATGTAAAAGCTTAACGACATCCTCAAACCCTCATTTCTTTCTCTAATCCTCCTGTCCACTCTTTACAGCATCCCTCCTTCCCTTCCTTCCTTCCTCCCTCCCTCCCTCCCTCCTTCGTTCCCTACCTCCTTTTCTCCCATTCTCTCATACCTGTCCCTCTTCTTATTTATTTCTTTTTAACTCTACCTCTGACTCCTACCTATACACAACCCCTTACCTACCCTAATACCCATTCCTTCCCTCCAGGCCACCCACTCCAGTCAGCCATCTTCCATCCCTCCTCGTCCCTACACCTCTCTCGCCCTCTTCGTTCTCTCCTTCCCCAGTACGCGTCCCACCCTGAGGCCTTCCCACCCATTCCTGCCACTGTGGTTAAGATCTCCTCCTCCTCTTCTTTCTCTTCTTCCTCCTCCTCCTCCTCCTCCACTACCATGCAAGTCATCTGGTGAATTAACTTGCCCTGTGTGTTCTGTATCGCTTGTATTGGTTTAATAACCCGAGAATATCCCATCAGTCCTCAATTTGTAAGGCGCTGTGGTGAGGGATGACCTGACGGTAAGCTAATCTGGGTCCACAGCGCCGGTCAGGTCGAGGAGCAGCAGGACAATTTCTCACTGACTGCGACGTCTGGTCCTCCATCTGTGGCCGGCGTGAGATTGATCGTCCTGCAGAGGCGGCTGAATCGAAATTATCCCGAGAGCACCCTGGACTCCGCAGTGAGGTGTGTGTGTGTGTGTGTGTGTGTGTGTGTGTGTGTGTGTGTGTGTGTGTGTGTGTGTGTGTGTGTGTGTGTGTGTGATGGGGGTAGGAGGTGCCCTAGCCGGTCAGCCAGCCAGCCAGCCACCAGGACCCGCCCCAGGACACAGACGGCTGCCTCCCTGCCTTCCTACCTACCTCCTTCCCTACCTGCCTCTGCCTCCCTGCCTCCCTCCCGCCTCCACTCCATCTGACCCGCTCCTCCCCTCCACTCATTACTCACTGTACTTCTTTCATTAGGTCAGGTCTCCTTGAATTGCTGTGAACCTCGTCACTGTTTTGGCACCCGTCCCGACTACCTCTCTTGTCACTGTGTGTGTGTGTGTGTGTGTGTGTGTGTGTGTGTGTGTGTGTGTGTGTGTGTGTGTGTGTGTGTGTGTGTGTGTGTGTGTGTGTGTGTGTGTGTGTGTGTGTGTGTGTCCTCAACTCTTCACTTTCTAGCTGACAGCACTGAGCGAGGCTGGGATGCTTGACGGTCACTTTCGAAGCAAATCTTCCCTTTTTGTGAAGTTATTTTAAGTTCCAGGTTTGTCGTTATATATTTTTTATTAGCTCAGAGTTCATTTGAGTTTTCCGTTCATTTTTGTTCTACCTATCCAATTTTGAATCCATGTTCTGAACCCTTTCAAAGATAAAGAAGCTGCGGCACTTTGAGGGAATGTTCATCAAAAGTATTAGTCCACCATTAGATAATTTACTTAGGGAAGAGTGATTTATGAGGTTTAGTCACGTAACGGCAGTACTTCCTCACGGTGCAAAGAAGCAGCAGCAACATGAATGGTGTCTGCAGGGAACACATGAGCACACGTTAACATGTGTCTAGACAACAGCTGGTCCAGTGAAGCGAGACAAGTGGCGTGAGGTGCGAGTGTTAAGAAATATTTTCAGTCCCCAAATGATGAAGTGTTTCCGGGCAACAAGCAAGTACCCAGCGGCAACGAGGGTCCCGAGGCAGAAAGGTACAGGTGGTTTGGTGGTGGGCAGCGGCGTCCCAACTATAACTCTACGGAAATAAGTCGTATGATTCCATATAAAGACCACCAAAGTCAACGGGAATTTTACATACATTTTGAAATATTAGCATCTTAATTTCTCCGATATGAAAAAAATTTCCTCTACGTTAGAATTACTAATTTCTACCATCAAATTCTTGCTCCAACTCAGCTGCTGAGTGGAACATTTATGATATTGTAATTGTATCATTTTCTGCCAGCATAATCAACACAACTATTTTTTGATGGTGTGTGTGTGTGTGTGTGTGTGTGTGTGTGTGTGTGTGTGTGTGTGTGTGTGTGTGTGTGTGTGTGTGTGTGTGTGTGTGTGTGTGTGTGTGTGTGTAATTAGCCACGATCTGGAGGATCACGCGCTGGACTCGTGACCGTCAGCTATTACCCTCCCTGAAAGAGCTCAGAGCTCATAGCTACAGATCTATGGGCAAGGGTCTCACCTCTCACACACCACACACACCCACACCCTTGCTCAAGGTGGACAGTAACCACTCAGTCAGTAAAAAATCCTTAGGGACTTGAGCAGGATTTGAACCCACATCTTGCCGGGTGACAGGTGGAATGGCTATCACTGAACCACGGGAGGTATGTGTGTCTGTGTGTGTGTCTGTGCGTGTGCGTGTGCGTGTGCGTGTGCGTGTATGTGTGTGTGTGTGTGTGTGTGTGTGTGTGTGTGTGTGTGTGAAAACGTGTGCCTCAGCTTGCTAACTATAATTATAAATATACTGCTAGAGTGGCCAGGCCTGGAGGCAGAATGAAGGCAGAAGTGGACCGATCAGCCCCGAACTTACGAGGTTGACGCGGCCGTATATCGGAGGCAGCCCATTAAAGCTGACTCTTGCTGGCTCCCCCGAGACGCTGATATCCGCACCACCTCCCACCCGGCTCATCGCTACTCCTCGCCAACACAACCCCAAGAAAAACACACTTTCCATACCCCTCCTTCCCTCCTTCTCTCCTTCCTTCCTTCCTTCAGACCTGCACTAGACACATGAACTATGCCCTATGTTGTGTTTACAGGAGCCTCGCTTGACTGTGGCGGCGTTGAGAAGGGAAGGAATGGACGAGTGGGGTATAATGCTTTATGAAACAGACTGTTGCAAAGGGGAGAGGGACTCAGAGGGTGTGATGGTCCGAGCCCCGAGTTACTGGCCGGACGTGTTGTGGAGTGGACATGAAGCACTTAATAATGAGAGTTGCCAGTAAGCACTTTACTGGGCAAGGCACCGCTGCTCCTTCCTTCCCCGTGTTGCCGGGTGAGACAACTGAGCCACACACGCCGCGGCAATGTCACATCAGCTCCTGCTAGAGGACGAGGAGCCGCAGGACGGAAAAGATGCGGCTTCAAACGTTCCATGTGGTTAAGGAAGTATATAGGTTTGGTGTCTTGTAAACTTGTGAAGAAACCAAGACGATATGAATCTTAAAATTTTAGGAATAGTGTTAAGTTTCACACCAGATGTTTAAGAAATCAAAAAAGTATTGACTGGCGTAGTCTATACCGTTATATACGCTATACAAGGATGACGCAGCTGACAAGGGAATATCAGCTCAAACGAAGTAGGAACTATCACTCAACATCGACCAAACCCATCAATGAATGGACGTTGTTTTTCAATTTAGCTCAAAACTGACTTACCCAACTGCATCATCCCGAGGATGATAATAAACAGACTGTGAGACCTTGCTTTATAATATTTGACGAGCAGTATATATATATATATATATATATATATATATATATATATATATATATATATATATATATATATATATATATATATATATATATATAGGATCGTCTTTTCCACCTGTGTATTCGCCATTCTGGGATGAATTAATTAATAAAACTTTCACCATCCATCCCTTTGCCATACCCTAAAACACACAGGAATCCACTCAGGTATTCACGATCTTAGATAACAACTACCCATCAAGGCATACATGTATTTTCACAAGTGTTTGCATAATAAGCTGATGGTGCGCTCTGCTGTATTCTGAACACCCTAATTTATACCGCGCCGAGTTGAACCCCATGTAAGGCTACAGACAAGCAGCCGACGCCACAGCCTGACAGCCTTGTGTGGGAGGCCCGTTGGGGTCTGGTTACAGAAACTCTTTGCTTAATATATTATCCAGGTATGATAATTGCCACGGCAGAAGTCACTTATTTAATCTAGGAAAAGGGAGATTCATTCGTTCTTTTTTGAGCTTAGGTAACATGCACTGAACGTCTTCAAGCCTTAGTCAGCCATCAAAACGGTATTTTGAGAGGCACTATGAAAAGGAGAAAACAATCAGCTTACGAAGAAGTCGAGGAATAAAACAATAATCTAATTTGCTACAGTTTTGCACCCGCGTCATCACGTAACTGCGGGAGAGAACTTAACAGGCTGAAAAATAAACAATCTCCCACTGACACACACACGCACACGCACGCACGCACGCACGCACGCACGCACGCACACACACACACACACACACACACACACACACACACACACACACACACACACACACACACACACACACACACACACACACACACACACACACACACACACACACACACATACACACACACACACGAGGAGAAACAGCTCGTGATCCTCGTTGAGGGAGGCAGCAGCAGAGGCACATGCTTGCTGCCAACACTGAACACACGCGGCTGTGACCTACGTGGCACGGCGCTCCACAATTGCATTCAGAAGCGAGCACCACCTGTCTTAGTGATTATAGTATTTCAAGGCGACACCCAATATCATCAAAGCGGGTAATGTGTCGCAAGCATCATTATAAGTAATTACAGTTAATTGAAACAATGTGCACAGATTGCTTGCTTACCTTTCTGGGAGAATCTTCTGCGTGGGAATGTACCAAAATGAGAGTTAGAACCGGAGGCTGTGTTCGACCGGACAAGGTCACTCGCTGGGCTGGGCGGACACACGGCTCTGGGGGACAGCTCCGACGGGACCTTGTAAACGCCCTCCACACCACTCCGTCCGCTGGCCCTGGAGGGTCGCGGCCACGAGCTTATATGTCCCTCGGATGTTTCTCTGGAAGGCTTTACCGTGGATGATAACTGTCTTTGGCACGAGGCGGAGTTACGACCCGCCGGCTGTGGGGTACTGTGGGCCGAGGAAGTGTGTCCCCCACTCATGGGCAAATACCTAGGACTGTCGCTGTCTCTTTGGCTAATGGAGCCCACCCAGGGGATAAACTCTCCTCTGAGGTGCACGCGGTGGGGCGTCACACACCTCGGAGGCGGCACACTGGACCACTCTTGTTGAAGGTGGCTGCTGGTACTACTACACTCCCAATCCACTACCTCCTGTCTCACACTAGTTCCGGTTTTATTATTTGATAATATATTGTTTCTATTTTTAGCTATATTCATGTAATTGATGCACCTGTCTTGCTTATTACTACTACAACTGCCACTATCTGACGCTGGTGGGTTACGAACTCTTGTTTTGTCCTTGGGTGAGTAGGCGTCACGGCCTCTTCTCTCTGGTTTGGGAGTTGTCTTCACTCTTGTCTCTGCCTCATCAAGTAATTGCTCTGTGTCCGTTTCTGTTGTGGTTTCCGAGGTCAGAGGCTGCCGCCTGAACTTTGCCCTCCATTTGTTAATAGACGAGTTCCTGACGAGCTTACTTCTGTGGGCACTCATTGTCTCCCGTGGGACCCTTATCACCCGGGCGGACTTGGCCTCATTTTGGGGAGAATATATCAGGCTCTGGTTAGACTCCAGCGACCTACTGTCATCACGATCAGAAAAATCTTGATCGTATCTCAACACAGTGTTCTTTCCACTAGACCTTTGGCCCAGCACGCCTTCGTTTTTCTTGGAGCCTCGGTCGTCGATGAGGCCTCTGGAGTCTTCCTTGGCGGTAGTGTGGTGGAAGTGATCATCGTGGCGAGGCCGTGATGACCTGCCAAGAGTGACCGCCAGCACCCTCATCACTACCTTCACTGCCTTCCGCCCTCCACCTGCAACAACAAAACGCAACAATCAGTTTAATTTTACCAACATCGTGAACACATCTACTACTCCCATACAAGAAATTAACCCATAAAACCAATTACTGGGCTAAATATATACGGGTCATCAGTACAATCCACTAAAATTGCCCAATTAAGATCTCCAACAAAACGATCCACTCCAGAAATCAATGAGGCTTTGTTCCCTTGACACCTCTTGAAGGTTATCTGACAAGACACGCGAGGCTTCAAGGTCCTGAAGACAGCCGCGTCACGCCACACACTTCCTCCCTTCATGACTGTCCTGTCCTCCCTAACACACGACACGCACATGGCACCAACCACACACGAACAACACACATCAATGTTGACCAGACAAAAAATCAATAAAACCTAAATAAACAATAGCATGGATGGTGTGACGTTTTTGTTTTCCTTTCCCTACTTACAGTAAAAGATAGGTAAGTACAACACCTTTCCTGATAACTTAAGTCCTTTACAATTAACAAACTAGAGTCAGGTTTTGATGCACTCACGTGACTGTACGTGTACGTGTGCGTGTGCGTGTGCGTGTGCGTGTTGTGTGTGTGTGTGTGTGTGTGTGTGTGTGTGTGTGTGTGTGTGTGTGTGTGTGTGTGTGTGTGTGTGTGTGTAATATAAGGGTGTGTATAAGTAATTGGATGAACATGACTCGCTCTTTACAAGATATTGCCATTCCAATTGTTTGTTTTTTATTTTCCTGAAGATTTTAGTCCATGGCGAGTCTCTCTTGGAGCAAAAATAGAAGTGTTTTGAGAAATACGTCCAGTAACGAGAGAGAGAGAGAGAGAGAGAGAGAGAGAGAGAGAGAGAGAGAGAGAGAGAGAGAGAGAGAGAGAGAGAGAGAGAGAGAGAGAGAGAGAGAGAGAGAGAGAGAGAGAGAGGAATACAGAAACATTTAATAGTGTTAGGAAAGGAATACTGCTCATTGATGTGGTATTTATTGTTTTGTTAGATTTTTCCTTCTTATAAAATATTTAACCATCATTATTAAACGAGCCTCCCAACCTATCATTGTACATCAGTGGACCTTATCCATTTATACGTAATTTGCGCAACTCTTCAGATAATGTCGTTAGTTACTCTTATTAAATCCAACACATATAGTAATCCAATGCTAACAAACATTTAGTAGACGAGTTTATATTTTAGTCCCTCATCCATACACACTCAATAGAAAACAAAATATAAAATAGAGAAGAAAACGACTTTCTTGGTACACTAAAACTTTTCTTTCGATTGTTCATTAAACTAACATTCACCTTCAACTACTGTCATAGATATCACTGGGATGCACCCTTATCTTGCTTCCTGTATAACACCTTCCTAGCTTCAGGTATGGATGATGGAAGGTGAGAAGAAATGATAGATGCAGGGATAGGAGAAGTACAATCTAGCAAGGTTATAGGTCGTGCAGTGAAGACTTGGATGGAGGGATGGAAGTAACAATCAAAAGCCTTATATATCAGTCTATAGGAACAGATGTGAAGGGAAAAAAGGAGATACGAACATGAATGATTGGAAGAAGTTGTCCATGATGAGTACTAGGAATAGCGAAAGGAAGGTAGATACACCAATACAAAACAAAACAATTAACCTGTCCATCGAGATAAATATAATGGACACAGGAAGTAAATCATGGAGAAATAACAGTAAATAACCTTCCTGGAATGAGAGCGTGGCAGCGAGAGACGGAAAAAGGAAAGGGAGGGAGAGAGAATCGAGTCTTATCTTCACACAGCTTTCACCCAACACTCCCACTGTGACACCTTGGGAAGTAGAGTTCAGATTCACCCACGGATTCCACTTTTAGCACATGAGCAAGTGGTTTAAGATTACCCAGGTGTATAACCCTTCAACCGCATGGCTCTCAGTGTG
>JAXIVD010000674.1:89189-99189 GCA_036785275.1 Cancer borealis | reverse complement strand
ATTTTTTTAAAGCAACATTTTTTTATTACAAGTTCGTGTACTATTTTAGGCTTTATATTTTTCCCACTTTTTTCACCTACAAATCTTTTTTTTTGCGGTGTTTTTATCTTGCAATATGACAGAGAGAGAGAGAGAGAGAGAGAGAGAGAGAGAGAGAGAGAGAGAGAGAGAGAGAGAGAGAGAGAGAGAGAGAGAGAGAGAGAGAGAGAGAGAGAGAGAGAGAGAGAGAGAGAGAGAGCAGGAGATGGTTTACAGCCCCCCTAAGGCCACAGGTAACCCAGGTGATGGGAATATACGTTCACACCACCTGGATCTTGCCATGGGTTAGGTTAGGTTAAGTTAGATAAGGTAAGGTAAGGTAAGGTAAGATAAGATAAGGTAAAGTAACGTAAAGTAACCGACGGAACATACATACATACTCACATTCACGGTAAATACTCATTCACTATATATACAAGCACAATAGATTCCTCATTAAAAGAAACTTGAACACCACTTTAAGTCCGATTACAGACGAGGTATTAGTATGGTGCGAGAAAGAAAATTAGTTGATGGGTCACTATAGAAAGTAGACAATACCTAGAAATTGTAAGGTCAGTTAACTCCCAAGACCTTTTACTCATCTTTTTTGTATGTGGTTTGCGTTGATCAAGAGGATGAGGACGGGATGGGACGCCTTGGTGAATGTGGACCAGCAGGAAATGAGTCACAGGGAGGAAAAGGAGAGTCGCCTTGGGCCATCCGAGACAACGATTCCACAAAAGTTTGAACACATCGAGCACCTGGTGTGTGTGTGTGTGTGTGTGTGTGTGTGTGTGTGTGTGTGTGTGTGTGTGTGTGTGTGTGTGTGTGTGACTCTATACGCCTCGTCAGGTTTTAATGATAACGCTCTAGAATGCGTGAGCGCTCGGCGTGAAAACACCTGATCTTAAACACAGCTCGACGGAAGACTGGGATGGAAGGTCATAGTGGCAGAGGGTTAGGAGAGCTTTGTAATCTCCGGTCTACGCGTTATACTTGGTGCGGAAGGAATAAAACACTGATGAATGTTAGTGACCCTATCTAACCTAACTTAATTTCAGGTGTGTGATTGTGAGTGGCAGTCATGATAGTTAATTAGGTTAGTTAGGCTGTTCTTGTGTGTTTATATTATATTTACGAGGTAATCATTGACATAAGGTCGATATTCTACGTTGTCTGTTCACGTTTCACACTAAAAAAGAACAAACATTCGAGCAACTAAATGAAGTTATCACCTGAAAGGCTTGTCACGTGTGTTTAGGTGACAATGGATCACGAACAATGTATGTACGATGTGGGTGAAACTGGCGACGGAATTCTGTACTAAAGAAAAAGTTGGGAAGGGGGGAGGGGCGTCTCTCTCTCTCTCTCTCTCTCTCTCTCTCTCTCTCTCTCTCTCTCTCTCTCTCTCTCTCTCTCTCTCTCTCTCTCTCTCTCTCTCTCTCTCTCTCTCTCTCTCTCTCTCTCTTAAATTCCACTTGGTTGAATATAATTTCCCCCTACAGCAGCAGGGTGTGTTCACCGTTCCCTTGGGGCTCTGCGTGCAAGAGGCAGTGGTGGTGTCATGTGTAAGATGCCTGGGAGAGGGAAGGCGAGTTAGCGAAGTGAAAATAAGATGGCAGCGGTGTGGTGTGTGAGGTTACTTACTAAATAGCATCTTGAATCTGGTAATAACACTGCCGAATTGTTTAGGACTTTAGGTAATTGAGTAAGCATGTTCTGTATTGCACGGAAGTTTTGAGCACCTAGACCGCAGTTCCTCCTCATGACTAGACTAGCGTTCTCTCCCACGTTCTCCCACGGGCCAGCACAGGTAATAACAGACCACCGCGAGGCCTAACCTAACAACCTTTCTCACAAAATCTCGTCCGACCACACACTTGTCTTCACCTCGGGCAGACACCAGGTCACACGTGGTCATCTGGTCAGCCTTACCTCCGCCAAAACAAAAGATTAACATAGTATTAGGGATGGAAGCGCCTGACTCCCACGTATAGGAAACAATACCTCTGTGGCTGTATGGATAATTAGTTAATGTGTTTTTGTATGTGGTGGAAGACTTGCCAAAGGGTCACTGGGAAGCACACGGAGACGGTTTCCGGGTTAAAACTTTTGTTGTGTTTACAGAGGAAGACAGATGGAAGACACTCTCATCTCCTTCCCTTTTTTTCTTTCTTTCTTTCCCATGGTATGTAATGACTACCTAATATTTATGAATCTCTTATTCCTTCCATCCAAACGCAACCTTTCTAAACTAAATGGTCTCCTACCTTACGCTTTTAATTTAATATCTTCTATAAAAAAAATTCCTATTCAGTTCGTACATTGCCATTACTATACCTACGCTCTCCTCTCCAGCTGTGGGAAGGAGGCACAAGGAGGGTATTCTCACGGCTCCTGCCAATGCATATACTTGTGTCCTTCAGCCGTGGTAGTAATGTTCTCTCTGTGTATTCTCATCACCACCTACTACTCTCCCCGACCTTTCCGTCACCCAGGTCACGGAGTTGGGGAGGCCAGGTGTGGTGAAGGGACCGTAACTCACCTTCCTTCACCCCACGCCGCCAGAACATTACCTGCAGCATAGCATTAGTCTCTTCACTTTCACATGTGGGCTTCAAGACGTCTCATAATGGTGGGTTTGGTGGCCACGGAGTTTGTCTTGGCGGAGAGTTAAGATAAACAACATGCATTATACACCTACACGCACACACGCACACGCACACGCACACACACACGCGCGCGCACACACACACACACACACACACACACACACACACACACACACACACACACACACACACACACACACACATTCATCGTCTTTATATTTTTTTCAGAAAAGTTTCCCTTTCATTCACCTATGATTTCTGATGATGATGATGATGATGGTGTGTGTGTGTGTGTGTGTGTGTGTGTGTGTGTGTGTGTGTGTGTGTGTGTGTGTGTGTGTGTCAGCAGTCTCCTTGCACATCATCCAAAAAAGTCAGATATACCACTTTCTTTCCTCTTATTTGTGCTACACTATGGTTGCTTTCCCCAAATTCGTCTGCACCTAAAAAATTTCTCCATTCCTGCTTGTAAGATAATAACTGTCTTTTTTTCCACCACCTCCCAACACATTACAGTTCATTCATCCTGCTCCTCCTCCTCCAGTTGTATACCTTGGTGTTGCTCTTTCCTCTTCCTCTTCCTCCTTCCTCCTCCTCCTTCTCATTCATCCGTAGTATTTGTTTATGCTAATCTCTGGCTGCTAATCTGCTAATCTTCCCACACTGATTCCCACACACCCTGTCGTTTTCATTATTAACCTGTCATACAAATCCCATAGTGATCCACGTATCCTTGTCTCTGTTTTATGTCCTTGGTGAGTATAATGTGACGTGTGAGTAAGCCTTCAAAGTTGGTGTGGGTGAATAATCTTAATAAGTGTGAGAAAAGTCTAGGTTGTTCCCTGCTTCCCCCTCCTTTCCAACTCTCCCTTTGCCTTGCCCTCCTCCCTTTACCCCCTTCCCCCTCTCCTGACCTCTCTTGACCTCTGTGTTCCACCTTCCCAGCATTTTCAGCGAGCAATCTCCGTTCCGCTATCTCTTCTCTTATCATCCTCATCTACTTCCTTCCTATAAGACTTTCTCTTGTTTTTCCATTTTGATTTTCCCTTTCTTCCTTCCTTTCGTACTCCACCTCTCTCTCTCTCTCTCTCTCTCTCTCTCTCTCTCTCTCTCTCTCTCTCTCTCTCTCTCTCTCTCTCTCTCTCTCCCTCTCTCTCATATCCCTGTCTTCCATAATCATCCATACTTCCTCTCTCTAACCTTTCCTCATTCCCTCTCGCCGCCCAAGTATTCCCTATCCCTCCCCACCTCTCTCTATCCCTCCCTCACCTCCCCATCTCTCTCTGCCCCTTCCTTCGCCCCGACTGACCCCCTAATCCCCAACCCTATGACCCCCAAGGGACCTCAACTGAAGTCTCCCACGCCAACGCGACAAATTAAACCCCTGCTCATCCCCACCCCCCCTGAGTGGAGTGTGGGGTGAGGGAGGGGTGAGGGAGGCTCGGTGTAGCGGCGCAGCTTACGGGTCACGAGTTTCTCAGTACCGTACGAGTATACCTCACAACCATTACCACCATCAATACTAATTTCCATACATACAAGAAGCTTCTCTCACTATAGTCTGTACAGTGAAGGATTAATATATTTTTGTATTTTCTTGTTAGCGAGTTAACTTTTACCTTAACAATCATCCTCCATCATCAATATATACAGTTAGTTAGTTGTTTTTTACATCCTATGACTGACTGACTATATACAGTTTCTCCTCATTGTACCGTACCGTAAATTATCAAACTTTAGGAAGAAATGACAGTACGCAAGCGTTGTTTAGCTTCACTTATTTATGGACCATATATTTTCGTCACGAGTCTCTTGCCTGTATACAATTACCATCACTTTTTTTCTCCTCTTAACATCTCTTTCATGGTGAATAGTTGCTATCAAACCTCCACCCATATTAGTGCCGCCTTCTACGCCTCCCCAATGTCTACGAACACTACTATTACCACCACGTTTCTCCTCCTCCTCCTCCTCCTCCTCCACCATTATAGCCTCATCTTCTTCCTCCATCAAAACCACCCCTTTTTCTTCCTCCTCTACTATAACTACTTCATCTCCTTCCTCATTCTCCTCTTCTTACCAGTGTCGTATGAAATCTGGATGAAAGTTGAAATTAGACTTGATACATCACTGTCTTTTCTCATTCAATATCCCTGAGTTATTCCTACAGCATCCTCCTCCTAACCTAACCTAACCTAACCTTCACGACTAAAATAATGACATCCAAAACAATAAAAAAAAAACTATATCAAGTCAAGATGGTCACAAACGTAATACAATATTTACAAAAATAAATGAGGAAAGAACCTAAAAGTTACAGCAAGAGTGGTGGTATGCAAACCCATTATACGCGAGGGAAGGAAGAGTAGGTAGTGCACGTGTCTCCCAAACACTCCCAATGAGCCGCTTAGAAAACAATACGAGAGAAGTAGTCGTACTTAAACAATACCCACTTCCTTTCCAGCATGTGCCGAAAGCTAAGGTCTTCCTATCTCTTTCACCACAGGGGCGCTTTCCTCGTGGGGTTTCAACTGTGTGTCTTGGCAAGGAAGTGACAGGAGCGGAAATAGCAACGGGTGCACGCTTCCTTCAGCTCCTCCATTGACAAGAATGGGCACAAGTATAATGAAAACAGCTTGTCACTAATTATATTTTTTAAAGATATCATCACCTACGTGTGAAATAACAATTAAGTCTTGAAAACGGTTCATTTAAAAATAATAGTCTTTCATAAAATTATTAAAAAGGAACACTTTTTCAACAAGGAATGAAACTTTTTGATCAAGTGGAAATAAATAAAACGGTATAGGTAAAACTAGGAGATATGCATCACAAGAATCCTAGCCTCTGTGTTCATCTCCGTCCCAGGTTACACCCTAATCACCACTTTTATGTTACGTTAATTTCCCATTCACCAACTGAACAATGGTTAACAATACTACAAGAAACTCAAAATCAAACTGATATACTAAGAACAATTGACTAAAAACATGTTATGCTTGTTGACAAATATGAAATTTTCGCTGAATACCATACAAATGATATTTCGTGAAAAAGAAAAAATCTTGATATCAAGCAACTGCCATGAATTACAAAAGAAAACACAGACAAAAACACAAAAATAATTAAAGTACTATAATTGTCTCGAATGAGACCGGAAATAAAAAGCAACAAGAATAGAAACGAGAAAGTGCAGAAATACACGAGCACACACACACACACACACACACACACACCTCCCCACCACTCCCCCCTTCCCAAAACTAGGGTGACGCGGGAATGCAGCACGTGACGTCATATCCACAAGTTACAAGCTTCTTTCCTCCTAGTAATTATTTCCGTAAAGCATGCGTGAACCATTCTTTCATTTCCACACTACCCATCATAAAAAAAATAGATCTGTTAAGTCATTAGTACGTGTCCACATGTCCACTGCAACGACTGTCACAAAACCACCTGGGCTGACTGGAGAGTTTAAATGCCCAATGCGAAGGTCGGAAGGCGGTAAACGGTGCCCCCTCGCCTCCCTCCCTCCCTCCAGGCCTTCCACACACCCACCTCAAACACTCCTACTCCTTCCTACTCAACCATTACACTCGCCTCGCCAGTACTACAGTGACTCACAACACAACAACTACTTAACACTATGATAGTGTTGAGTGTGGTGCTTTCATACGTTTTTTTATGATAGTCGATCGGCCACAGCTTTAGTTAGCACCATACTTGCTAAATGTATGGTCCTTATCGTGTTTATCTTTTCTACATATATTTTACAGTTTCCTACATTGAGATTATTACTAATTATCTATTGGCATTTACAGTAATAAAATTTTTTTTTTTTTATCCATATTTTCCCTCTAGTATATACCTTTAACTTGTCTCCTTATATATGGATTGCTTATATATTATTACCGCTAACCACGCGGCGATAACGGCAACCATTTATCAACACATCATAACAACAATCAAAATTACAAATCATTCCCACAGTACCTTTATTCTATTTCACATACTTTCCATTATCTAAGTTAATACGATATCTACCTCATCTTTATCAATCTACTCATATTGATCTGCAAACATTACAAACAGCGCTAAAATAACTCCTCACTAACCTTATTAACGTAGAGCTGCAGGCCTCGACACCAATCCTTCCTTCATGCACTAAACTTGACAGGCAGGATATCACCCATGCAGATCCGCTTTCCCGAGGTGTCTGTAACTATGCAACCACTTCCACGATGCCTTCATAGCTCACGATGAAGCGACAGCGAGCCATAGAAAACACTTCAGCAACGCTCACACCGATATTCAACAGTTGCTAGTACGTAATCCTTCACATTTTCAAGTGTTATCTAATAAAAAAAATACGTCTTGATACTTTCATAAGACAATACAGTGAGCTACATCGGATTTATTGTATGTAGTACGTACGTAGCTTATTACTGACACACCACCACACCACAGTGACCACACACAGCCAATCAATCGCAGTACACAAAAGATTGCTTCACCAAATTCACTACACTGTCCACACGACTTTCACGTTAACTGTGCCATTAATAAGTTATCACCACAATGCTACAACGTCGAAGGCAAGGGTGAATCGCGGCCTAGCAGAGGGAGAGACTGGCTTCTTGAGTGCACGTGTAGAAGAGCGGCGAGTGAAACACACCACCGCCACCAGCACACTACACACACACACACACACACACGCGCCGCCCTCCAACCACTGTGAGCTTGCCTTCCTGTTGCCATTTTATCCCACGTATCTAAAGCCTTCACGCCCACTCCGTACTCCACCCACTCCGTTCTCCCCAATCTACTTAATTTCATATATACTTATTGACCATATATTTATACAGTAGCGTCAGGGAACATGAGTCTAGTAGTAAAGTTAGCTTGGAGATGTAAAGAAGCTTTGTACTTAGCATACGTGGCAAGTATGCACTCTGGCAACTGTCATTACGTGTGAAAGATGCTTCAGTCCAGTGTGCTTCCGTCACGGTGATGAGTTTATTGTCTCACACTCTGCACTACTGGAATGATGTTGTAACTGTTCAGAATAACACAGCTTCCTCATAATAACAACGTAATTAAGTAGAAAGTTCTCAATGTAAATTTCTGGTGAGTCATTATTATTCTCCATGGAAAATCAAACTAGTCTGAACACAGTGTATAATGTAGCACTTATGAGTTTGTAATTAAATTGTTTGAAGAAGAGAACAAAATGAACAAAGGATATGCACACGGCAAATGTTTCACGTTCGACACTCTTACACAAGTTTGAAGCTTCGAACCTTTGAATGTGAGACACTTGAGAATGTAGCAGCTGCTAGACATCTATTTTAATTAACTCGATGATAGTTTGGGGGCGCAGGAAAAATGGAAGAGGAGAATGAAAGCTATAATAAAGAAACCATAACAAAATAACTCTTGGTAAAAATCCATCCAATATAAGTTATTTATGATTTACACATTGAATTTCATATAAAGAGTAGAAAGTCAAGCACTGGTACTTAGGACTGTATAGAAATTGAGTTAATACTATATACTTTAATACTATACTACTATACTATTATACTAATACTATACTACTATACTATTAAAATGATATACTAATACTATATACTTTAATACTATACTACTATAGTATAGTAATATAGCAATAAAGTATATAGTATTAGCGAGTGTATATGATATTTAGTCCTGTTTAGGCATACGTCTGACAATGCGCCTAACCTAACCTCACCACCTCAGTCTTGAATCTAATAAGACTGATACCACACCCTTACCATCACCTCATATTCATTATTATTATTATTATTATTATTATGTTATTTATTCATCATTAGGATGGTGGTGGTGATGGTGGTGAGGGAACTTCTTACAACAATGAAGGAAGGGAAGGTTATATACATTGAAATAGAGGAATTAATAATGATAATAATGGTTTATATTTTTTACTATGACAAATGTGAATATTATTATTAATATTATTATTTTTTTAAATTATTATTACTATTATTATTATTATTATTATCACTATTATTTTTATTATTATTATTATTATTACTATTATTATTATTATTATTATCACTATTATTTTTATTATTATTATTATTATTATTATTACTAGCAGAGTACCCTTCGTTGCCCGGGAAGACACAAGGGGTTCTCACTGAGTACCCGCTCAAAGTTTCAGCTCGATTTGACCATATTTAGATAGGTTTTACTGCTAACATACAGACATACAGACACACACACACACACACACACACAGAATTTGACAATTATATATTAGATATATGTATATATATATATATATATATATATATATATATATATATATATATATATATATATATATATATATATATACGCACACACACTCACAGTTTTGTTGTTTGTTCGTCCTTCTTGTTCCTTCGTGACTAAGTTCACTCATGAATACTGGGCCTACCAGTAACCTGCAATAAAAATAGAGTAAGTCTGATTAATGAAAACTGTATATTCTACAGATAATTGATATGTATAAAATCTTAAATATAATATAAGCATGTGTGTGTTCCCAGCAATTGCAAGATATTTATCATCCCTTTCCCAAACTGGTGCAGTAGACGGCAAACACATCCACATACAAAACCCACTTCTATCAGTGTCATTGTATCTTAATTACGAGAGGACCTTCAGTACAATGTTGATGGGTGTAGCAGATGCAGACTATCATTTCATCTGTCCGGACATTGGCTCTTGTGGTAGAGGGTATGATGAGAGTGTGTTTGCCCAGTGTGCATTTGGCAAGGCCTTGGAGGATAACATCTTGCTTCTACCAGTCTGAGTACAGAGATTTGTCACATGTATTTGTGGATGAGGGCTTACGGTAGTAATTCCTCACCTATGTAGAGTGGCATCCAAGAAAAAAACAGAACAGATTAACATTAGTAATGGGTGCATCAAATAAGCTATGTTCTGCATTTCCATTATACTTAAAAAATCAAAATGTGTCGAAACAATTTTCTGGCAAGGTAAAAGTATTTGTAGAACCATACTTTTTAAAAAATCTATTTAAAATAAGAACAGTTTTTGGTGGAGTGAAATATTGATACAATTGCTATATTTTATTTTCAAGGCAGCAAATACAAAGAGGGTGTAGCTAAACAAGCCATGTGGCCCACGTAGAGATCCATCTGAGAGGTTACCGGCATAACAAAACCTGTTCTCCACGGTACCTCCTCAAACAGCAGATTGTCATAATAGGAGTTTAAGTCTTCACTTGAGATATTTTAATCCATTTTCTAAAGGACATTACAACCCAGGATAATTGTCACTGGGGTATGTACTTCCTTGAATCCTTTACCACACTA
>JAXIVD010000674.1:51689-84189 GCA_036785275.1 Cancer borealis | reverse complement strand
GTGTATCAGTAATTCATCCTTTGTATCCAAAATTCTGATCCTAAATCTTCTTTTTTTGTTTGTATTTAATGTTTCTAATTCAATTGTAATGCTTAAATTTTTTCAACCAAGAGTTATAATTCCAGTAAACACGAATCAATCAAATGAGCTTTAACACAATACAATTTGGTAGATTTTAGTCCTAATAATTAAGTTTTGCACTGGAAATAAATGTGTGTAAGTTCACTACCTCGTTTGCAACAATTTGTATAACTAAAATGGACAAATAAAATATTGATACACTGACATTGTCTTCAAAAATCATAAGTGCATATTATAAAAGTGATGAACAAGAACCCGACATACTATGATACTCTACACATAAAATAATAACCAAATATACTCTTACACTGGCTTTCATGTCAATATATATTTTCTATTTATTAATAAGCTCTCCAAGTTATACAGTTTGGAAAAGTAAAAATGTTATTGCAGCCATCTTACCTTTGCCCACTCAGCTAGAATCATAAAACAACTGAATTCCCCAAATGTGCTTCTAGAACAAGATTGACATACTTGAAAGAGACAAGAATAGTGCAAACAAAATGGTGCCAACAATGCTAGAATATCAACATGCAAATAATAAAACAATAATATCCTTCTAGAAATTCTCAGCAAATCTCACCACCAAAAAGGTATTAGTATTAGCCTTAGATATGCCTCCATCATGAAAACTGTGATGCATAACATTTTTGCTTGTTATGAATGTTATCTGTGAGTTTGGACAACAAATAATTCTTACTCTCGAGAACTTCTTTACCTGCTGTAGAAGTTCTCAGGAGCAATGCACCTCCGGTAACATCACACACACACCCCAAAAAATTAAATGAATTATAATAATAAATGAATAAGTAAATAAATATATAAAAAGAGCTTGCCTTTTCTGATTCAATACATTCACACAACAAGAATACAAATTATCATAAGAAGCATATACTTTTCATGATGGGTACAAAACTAAGGCTAATACAGTCCACTACATTACCATGTCCTTACATCTAGTCTGCAGATTGATGTTAAGTAGCCTTAGGACACAACAAGTTACTCAACAATGAATTCATTGTAATATTGTGCCTGACAAAATGAACTTTTAAAATTAGAAACACATAAAAAACTACAGTATAATGCACGAGGATAGTAATTTGAAAATATTAAATTTGCAATGAACACTCAACTTGTCTGACATGAAAATTGTTGACATGCTTGTGATGTTTTATATAAATCCAATGGCAAGACTAGCACATGTGTGGCTTTTTGCAATATAAGCTATTTAAGTACAGATGATAGCTTTCAAAATGGACAAACACATGTTCTGATCTGCTAGTGAGTATGTTGATTTTTTGCCACACTAGTGTTCCTACTTTATTTCCTGGCGAGTCTCTGGTTCCATAAATATCATTCTCAGATTACTGGTATTGTAATTTTAGTGACAATGAAAACTATGGCACCAACACAAAGGTATATATATGCAACCACTTAGAATGTTGTGAAGAGTTGTGACAGCTCAATGAATCTAAATTTCTACTTACACTTCAATTGTAGCTGAAATCTTTGGCTGAAATATTAATATATTTGCATGAACAAATTTAGAAAGATCTGTGAAGAAGCAACTTCATCAATCGGTAATGTGTACAAGTATGTGAACTTAATTCTTGTGAAACATGTTAAAACTTGCCTAAAAACGGCTCCTTTTCAACATTATGTAAACATCAAGAAAACATTAGATATCAACATGAAGGAAGTAAGGTTTAAATACTTTCTTTTACGATATACTAGGTGTTTGCGTGTGTGTATATATATATATATATATATATATATATATATATATATATATATATATATATATATATATATATATATATACACACAAACACATACAGTAGATCGTTATCTCCTGAAAGGGGTATAGTCAAGACAAGGAGACATGGAGATATTACCTCGCTGTGCCTTGTCTTTTCATAGAATATACAGAGGAGTGGTTTCCAAATCCAGAGCTCTGTCACTTTTATTGACTTTACATCCCTATACGTCCCAACTACCTACGCATATTTCTTTTCCAAAAAGTTCCAGAAATGAAAGATCACAATTCTACGTAAAAACCCTCTATAAAATACGTGGACTTCAACTTACTTTTGGAGTTTGGAAGACTTTTTAGAATTACACATTGCAGTTGTTGATTCCAGGTGAATGAGGGAATGTAGGAGGCAAGGATGGATTAGGGAATACTATTCTGGCTAGAAAATATTTGTATACATAGTTTCATTTAGACTTACTTTTGGCATTGGGTGGAATTTGGCCATTGGGTCTTGGGCTCGGGCTGTGTAGTGAAAAAAATCCATGTAATGCCAAAAATTAAGTAAAAATGAGTTTATATGTATAAGATATTTTTTTTAGTTAGTATAACATTCTCTAACCTATTCTGGTTTAGAAATTAGAATATGATTTTAAAGTAAAAAGCCTGAAACCATGATTAGTGGCCCCAAGAAGAAATTGATTATATAGCAGATTGGATAAGATGTTGGAGTGTTGAGGGGAGGACTCAGAGGTATAGATAACAATATCATCTCCATAAAGGGACGATCGAACACCAATTGGTAAAGAAAATATAATAGCATTAATCACAATAATGAAAAGGACACATGCAAAATCAGTGAAGGAAGAAGGATGAGGCAAATCGGACACAAAAGGTTCGACCAGAGAAAGATTGGATAAGGAACAACACGCAATGTGAAATTATAAAAATCAAATCTTAAAGTAAGTCAAAATTAGCATATGTGTTTAGAAGGTTTTTTGCTTAGAATTATGAGATCTTTCATTTCTGGATTAACTAAATGAACTTATGTGACACCCGGTAAATACATGGTGACCCGCTTCAACAAATCTAATTGGTTCTCGGACCTCATTCATTACGGCATTTGCTTATCATTGTGCCTGTTGAAAAGCAGGTTTTTAGGGGAAAATTGTTCTAGGCCCAAAGCCAACAATCAATTTGCTGCCCAAGACAACCCATTGAGCCTGCGTATACCTTGATGTGTGCATTCATAGAGATGGTTCATTAAAGTGGGTCACCACTGTACAATGTTGCTCCAGAATTGTAAATCTGGATTGAGATATAAAGGAAAATATCTAAAAGAAGCAAATCTATCAACAGAATGTGTAGGAATGGCACAATCACCAAATTTCATATGCTCTATGCCAGGATGCCTTTCATTATTTTGTTATCGTTATGTTCTGGAATTTAACTATTGAATTGGATTTTATTACAGTCGTCCATTAACATCCACGGATTTGATTATTCGCAGGAAGCCTTACTGTAAAAATTTGGGGTATTCGCGGGTTTTCATGCACCATTACGTGGTCGGTCAGTGCATTTTCAATGTCTTGTAGCTTTTGTGTCAATTATAATATTTGTTAAGATACACAAATGTTTTTTCTTAATTAGTTATTTAAGGAAATAATGGGTGCAAGGAGTGTTATTTAGGAAGCAGCACATATCGGCACATTTTTAACATTCTCTCTGTTATGTAATCGCCGTGAAATGTTAAGAAACGACTGTAGATTTAAGGAGTAATTGTTAACATGCTGAACCATTGATGGTTTTGGGTTGTCACAATTAGGTCATTGTTTTGTGGCTACCAAAACAAATATCAATGACCTTGAAGTTGGAGTCTAATATACATAAAATCTGTGTTAACATCCCAAGGTAAGATGGGATCACATCAATTACTTAACTATGTTGTTGTTTGTACATAGTTTTACATTGGTAAACAATAATTATATATAAAATACTACTAGTTATAACAGAAAATGTATTATAAAATATAAATAAATAATACTTATATTTTAAACATAATGATTGGAAACAAATCATAATAGAAAATAAATTATGAAACCATATTAACCATATTCATTCTGTGAATATGATTGAAAACTGAGAAAAGAAAGGCATTTTAAGGCATTTTAAGTTTGTACAATAAAATTATTTATGATAAAATAAAATTTGTTCTCATTAGCAAAACCTTGCACCAAATAAGGATAATAAAGATGCTTGTGGTCTTACCCAATTACTGAGTAACATTCCATAGAGTATCAATGTTACTATGAAATAATCTGCAAAAATAAAAATAGTTGTTATACATATTTTCCTTTTCCTGTCTTTTTTTAAAGCATGACTTATTTTCAGTGATACAAGTTATTTCACATTTGTAGTAAATGCATAGGAGAGATCACACTGTCATTAAGACAGATACTGGAATTATAAATACTTGTTAACATGTTCATGTCAGAACTTAACTGACACATCAATACATTTTCATAAGTGATGTCAAAACTTTGAGGTGACTCATTTTGCTGAATATCTACCTAACAATAACCACAAAAATATTTCAGATTATTGTTTTTACAAAGCAAAGTATTTCTTCACCTTGTAAAACTACATACCAAAACAATACAACGAAAAAATCAATCAAAATAAGTATGTAAAAAAGAAGTCTTTCACCCAAGTCAGCAATGTTAATTTTACACTAATTGCACACAGCATGCCAAGACTAAACTTAATTAGATGTGAAGGCACTATAATAAAGAAGGTTCATGTTTGTTAGGTTCATTTTGCTGTCACCACCACCAGTTATCCAACCACGTGATTCTCCCAACATCCTCAACAGCAATATGGTAAGTGTATCCTGAAGCTTTGGAACTTATTACTATTAATTTATTCTTTGCAACTCTGATATAAGACTAGTAAAGGTTATTGTGTAAAACAAAAGTTAACTTGCTTCTTTTTATTAAGAAAACACTATCTGCAAACAAGTAGTACAGAAAGGATTTTATGTTCCAGTAGCTAGTTTTCACTTAGCTAGTGTCTGGTGATTACAAGCGTCATTATCATTGAATATCTGCATCATCTTTGACAATTGCAAGCGTCCTTAAGTAATGCCTTATTTCTGCAGAGAGCATGCCAAGCCTGGATAACCACAATCAAACTTCAGCTAAACCAACTGAACACCCATAAAGGTGACTTCCATTGCCACCTGCCAATTGAATGTTGTTGAAAAGGTTGATATATTGCTAGTACATTCCTTCACTAAAAACCCTTAAGTTAGATGTTACATCCATTTGTTGTACTGTTCTAAAGATGAGACTGATAGCAGATAGCCGGACAGTCCCTTGAACCCAATTGTAAATGTAGGAGTAAAAATTTTGGAGTGACTAGATATTGTGGAATGTTACAGCAAATTCGTAACAGAAGGCATTTTGAATATTTTGTGCCCAGCCACTACCTAACATCCTATGCCATTGGCCACCTGCATAACATACCTTGGGCATCCAGAAATGGCATCTGCAAATTCCATAGTCTTTGACACACACGTCACATCAGGAAATACTTCACAAAACAAGTATTATGTACCTGTTGTACTTTGCAAGTGTCATAAATGCTGATCTTCCATAGCCTTCCTGGTTGTATAATGAATGAGCATAAATGCAAACTCCCAACAACATAAATCTAGTGGTAAAGCCACTTCTTTTTACATGTCTAAAGATGTTAAGTTACATTATATCTTTCATAGATATGCTGTGTACTCATCACTCTGTCATTTCTCTCCCATCTCGAAGTCTGGAATTATTTCATATTACTTCTTTGTATCAATAGTAAATCGATAAAACTTTAATTTTTTTTACTTTACTTTCATAACAATATCAACAAACTGCACATATTTTCCATAACTTATTTCAAACTTATTAACTTGCAGAAAAAAAGGAAAGAAAATCAATCAATTGCTACTCATTGAATTCAAACCAACGTAGTTCTCTGCAGTCTACATTTATAATACTTTAGAATCTTTGACGACTTTTAACGTGTAATACAAAATGAACAGTAAACACAAACGGATTCAAAACTATAAACAGACCTGAGATAGGAGTCTAATGATGTTAGTTCCCTGGCACATTCTGGAGTGTGGCATTACCATATTCAAGGAAGACTTAGGAGGATCTAATTCCCTAATGTCCAGCCACCAGAAGGGTCATGTTATGGGGAAAGTTATCACTTAAAAATTCCATTCTTATAATCAATATACCGCTTTTGTGAAGGCTAACTGCCAAAGCCTCGGACGAGTTTGAACAACTTTACTCCTATAAGAATCATGAGTCTTGCATAAGTGTTAAATATAGTGAAAGAAGGGGGAAAAAATATGTATACACCTGAACATCCTTACACAAATAGATAGAAGACGGAAAAGGTAATCAATTGATCATGTATTATAAAACCCAAATACTGTCGAGAAGTAATGATGATGGCAGTTACAAGTTAAAAATTAAATTACTGCAACCTCTTTTTAGCACAGCATTAGTTGAATATAATTTTCCACAGAACAATAGACAGCCTATATAATGTGTTAAAATCATCTGATAATTTGATCTATCCAAATACATCATTAAATTTGATATCCACGGTACACATCATACCCATTATATACAAGCTTCAAGTTTAGAGACGTTTTTTCGACTGCCAAAATACATTCACAACATTACTAGGTGTTGGGAGGTGGAAAATATACATGGTGGTGGTGTCCAGCTGCCAACACAACCCTCACATATGGTGGGATCCCAAATCCTGCCAGTTTTAGTATGCCATTCTTCAGCTACCAAACACACAAGTGATTTTAGTAAAGATATAATAGTCAACCTAAATATTACACCACATCAGGATATTCACATTAATAATCATCACCTCATAACTCTGTGTATGTTCCAAGTCCCATGTTAATGAACAACTTCCCAACAAGCTCATTAACTACAGTTCCACATTCAACATTACAGCAAGATGTAAATTATAGTTGGATTTACCCAAACTGTAATGCAATCTGGCATACAAACCAACACCAAAAGTCTGCTTGAATGAAAGACATTCTCTAGTGCATGAATTTTAGCAACAACCATTGTTAATACCAACCCTTGCTGTACATGCTGTAAAGACCTAGTGCTGCTAATCCCAGTGTCATGTACACAAAGCAGGGTAAATAGAGAATAGCTATTAGTAAACACAAGAACCTTTGAGGGGTGGAAATTAGTGTACCCAGGGAAGCTCAAAGTCTGCATAACACACAAACCAAGATGATAAAAGTGGTATATGGAACCAGTGTGAGATTATATATACATTTGCCATGTATATACTATTGCATATTTGTAGACTCGAACAATTTATCCTGAAATTTACCAGAAATATCTAAGAATAAAATGTTATAATATCTAAATTCCTATCGTAGTCCCAAATAACTGCAGTAGTGGTTTTAAGGTGTATGGTGGTAGGAAAGACAGTGCCGTAGTCTCATTAGTTCCCGTAAAGAACACAACACTCGAGCTAATCCTTGTGCACATTATTGTGGTTCGTGATTTTGCAAAACTATCAAAGAATAATAATGATCATAATTGACAAAGCTCATGAATGTTTTAGTTGAATTGTATCCCCATGGCTAGTGAATGTGTGTGTGTGTGTGTGTGTGTGTGTGGTCCTGTCTTCGTATCTATATTTGTCCAGTTTCTCCTCCCATTAACACAAGAGGCTGGAACTAGTACAGGACTCCAGCTCAGAAACACATAAATCAATACAGTGCTTTCTTGGCAGACTGGGACCGGTTAAAAAAATAAAACTTTGAACGTCCCCCGAGGTGATGGTCACAGCACGAGTTTCCACCTCTCCTTCCTTGTTAGTTGAATCCCTCCCACTCTATCACTAACTCTTTCATGCATGTACTCCTTCACCCTATCCTTCCACCTTAAAACCGGCCTTCCTTATCTCCTAGGACCCTCAGTTTCACTCATATATACTTTCATAACAAACTCTTCATATGACCACTTCAACATATTTCTTTTCACTTATTTCATACCACACTTCACTGCATTTGCACAAGACTCCATGCCACACCTTTCTTTAAATCATTCATTGCTCTCATCCTATAAGCTTGTCATGCTGCTTGCTCCTCTCAGATAACTCGACTAACTCTTAACTGCTGTGCTCTCTTTGATCCATATGTCGAGAAAATACTGTTCCTTAAACCATTCTTTACATCCATGGACACATTTCTCCTACTTATAATCCTTGCATATGATCCTATGACACACCTGCTCTTCACAGCTTTCTCTCATATTCATCCTTCCATCTCTCCCTATTTGCATAGCACTGTTACCAAATACTTCAACTCCTTCACTCCCTCCATTTTCTCTCCTAGAACTACCTCACACCTTCCTACTACTGGCACTCACCTCTACTTCTCTTCTTTGAAACACCATTACCTTACTTTTGCAATCATTCACTTTTAGCTTCCTTCTAATACATACATTAAAATTCATCCACCACTCTCTAAAGTTCCTCTTCATTCTCTGCAAACAACACAGTGTCATCTGCAAACAGGTATGCCACTACCACTCGACCTATTCTCTTCATCTTCAGTATTGTACCTACATTCCCCACTTTAACTTTCATTTCAACCATCCATAAAAATATCAAACAGCTATAGCAACCTCACAAATCCTTGTCTGACTCCCACACCTATAAGAAAACTCTCACATCTCTCTCTATCCCTCTATCTAGACTTCTTTAGGGAAAACTGTACTTTTTTTGTATCGTTCAAGCAAATTCTATTTTGCAATTTTTTGTCCCCAAAAATTTCTAGTCACTCCTTTTCTTCTCAATATTAGGTCTTTTCTATCTGTTTCGCCCAAGTTGTTCATCGTGTGTGTGTGTGTGTCTGTGTGTGTGTGAGTGTGTTACTATTTTTTTTAGAGTAATAATAATCAATGTAATTATACTGTATCATAACTATTATCAATTATTGTTGGTTATATCATTATTACTCTCATAATTATCGTTGAAATAATGAATATCATTGTCAAAACTTCAAAAGCTCTACATGAACCACAATCATGTTAATGCAACAAGGACATAGATATCATGTGCATTTCTTGATATCAATGCATTTTTCTTTGACCTTTTGTGATGGAAGCATTACTTTAGTGCATGTTTCACGTCATGAATCAATCCATTGTAATTGTAATTGTCTGCGAGTAAGAAATATTGAAATAGAATAACTATAATACAACTGCATCAACTCTAGATTGTTACAGCATTATGGAGGCAATTTTGTATTATGAAGTAAATACATCAATAATCTGATGCAGAATTAGTGTTTTTTCCATAGATCCATAGAAATCTGTAATCAATACCTGCATCAACTAAATTAAGAATTGGCTAAATTATAACCAATAAATTGTAGAAAGTATTTTCAGTGTCCATGACACCTTGTTACTATGTTCCGGAAAGTCTTAACACGTAATAAAAAATAAAAGTTTATGAAGGTGACAAATGAGAAAAATATTACTTGACATAAAAGACAACTTTGAAATCAAAGGCACATTAAACAAAGTATTTGTCTCTCAAGCCATTGCAATACGACACAGTAAAAATTACCAATGTTACATGTACTGTATTACGTCTGAGTTAGTGAATACTAATCACAGAAGTGTGCTGATGGTTTACAAGAATAATGTAGATATAGAACTGGACTAATTTTCACAAATCAGAAGTCTTATATAATCCACAATCTTGATTCATTGATGTTGCAGTTAAAATCAAGTCTGACGCATTCCCCAACACCCCCCAAAAAAAAGGATCAGTTGCTGAATTATGATAAAATAAAATGTTTATTATGCCTGAAAGAGTAAAGAGCGAAAAAAGAGAGCAAGAGCGAGACCAAGAGTGTGTGTGTGTGTGTGTGTGTGCATATTAAAAGCATCATATGTAACAACACCAAGTCTTAGCTTTGTTGATGATTTTAAAGTGTAGGTAATCAAATGTTTCCCTTAATCACAAGAATGCCTGATACAGGAAGCGTCCTGTAATTCGAAAGGCAGCGGGCCGAAAGTGTTTGGGATTACTGTATATTTAGGACTATTGGGGCATCTTAGAAGTGTGTCAATACATGTACAATGTCCTTCTATGACTTGTGGAAGGTGTGAGAACCATGTTTAGTCAGTCACAGTCACAGATGGGGCCCGAAAATTATGTAAATTATATAATGAGTTAGAGCAGGTGGATCTGTACACATACGATGGCAGACTGTGTGGGGAAGGTTAGGTCATGCTTTCACTCCTTGCCATTAGGACACATGTGGCACCTTGTTACAATTTTCAACCCACAAACTCAAAATAATTTGACTACGGTATTGGGATATTTTGGATTTGGCCCCATTTTCAAAATTTGAGGTAAATGTAATTTTCGGACATTCAAATTATAGGACTTTAACTGTATCTCCTGAATTAAATCAAAGTTAGATTCAGTTGAAGAATCGGTGAGTAAATCACTCTAAAATTTATGGCAAGGTATATCCAAGGTATTCTTACAAGCATTATCACTGTACAATTAATTTCACTTGGAAAAAGTGTTTTTTCAAGTGACAATAAACTCGGATCAAGGATATATCTGCATTTTCCTGATTTGCTAATTCTGTTACTGCATGAAATTATCATTAGCTAATAATATCTGATGTTTGCCACACTCTGAGAGACACTAAGTACATTTGTGTGCATGGATGCATGCATGCATGCATGTGTGATTTATACGGGCATGTGTTAGGGCCAAGGAAAGCAGACAGGCTCAAGGTGGAAAGGCCAAAGATAAAGGTGGCTAAATTTTTGTGGTTCATAAACCAAATATAACCCTTCAGTCCATGACAACCTTGCCTTTCCCTCTGACCCCATCCTATCACATACGTGATAGACACATAACCACACACAGTAGATCCTTTCACCAGCCCATCAACTTTGAAATACCGATGTTCTCTAAACTTTGTCCTTTAGCTGCTTCAATGATATTAATTAATTTGACCCTCGATTTAAAAGATTTCAAATTTAATGGACGCCATCCTCTCAAGCAGATAGAAACCTTCAAAAAGTTCGCTGCTTGAAAAATGTATCCGCTAAGTGGCAGAGCGAGCGGTGCAGTGGTAAGAAGTTCCCGCCAAATCAAACATGTAATGTCTGTCACTGTTTACCACCCAACCCCAACCAAGCCACACGGTCAGGCTGTTTGTGCACATTTCTTGTTTATTTAATTATTTTGTTCAACAAAATGTCCTCAAGGTTGAGAAAAAGCATGTTAATCTTAATGCAATGCAGTAAACCTAATAAATTAGTAAATTAGCACATTCCATGGAAAGACTGAAGCGCATGATTTGTAACAAGGCTAAAGCTGCCAACGTGATACTGACCCCACAACACACTGGGCCATTGTACCTCACACTGCACATGTAATGCTATGCCCTGCTGTGCAAAATCCTGTGGATGGATCCCTAAACAGGAGTACCACTTTGCCACTATATCTTTTCACACATCAACTGCAAAGGAGGACCAGAAGCTATGTGGTAAGACATACCATGCTTTTGCAAACCCGGTCCCCAGAGACCACTAACAAATATCCGGCAACAGACTTTTAAAGTAACAGACTATTAGATTTCCCATTTAACCTTAAATCGAGGGTCAAGTGTAATTGTAAGTTTCAGTTACAGACTGTCAGCTGAATTAATATTGTTTGCGGGATGATTGCTATTATGTAATACGAATACGTTTTGTAATATAGATCATGAAAGGGAAAAGCACAAAGCCCACTCTGCCATTAGTGAAAACATGAGCAGCATGGATGACTGCCTTGGATTGAACTCTGTTAAATGGTCAAAAAGAGTCTGTATGTTTCACAGATGAATAAGGTTCCATATCCTTGACCTATAGATTCAAGAGTTTGATGTACCAAGTGTCTGTAATATGATAAACATCAATCCCATTCTTCAATTTCATGCTACTGAGAGGACAGGGTCTTCTGGTTGTGTGTATATATGTATGTATGTATGTATGTGTGTGTGTGTGTGCGTGTGTGTGTATCAACCTAGTTGTAGTATATAGGGCCTGAGCTACCGTTGGTCCTGTCTCTGTATCAATATTTGTCAATCTTTCCTTCTGTTGTTGTATATTCTTTGCCATTATCACCGCTTCTTTAATTTCATTCCAAGTTTCTATACTTTTCTATTGAAAGGTGTAATTTTGTCATTCCAGCAAATTCTCTTTTGCAATTTTTTTTTGTCCCTTCAAACATTCAAATTTTTTCAATCTTTTTAACACTGCTGCCATACTGTTTTCAGACGGGACTTACAATGTTTTTTATGCATTTCAGGTTGTAGCAGCAATAGCCTCTCTCATTCTCAACATATTCAAGAGAGAACGTAAACATTCAATACGTCACTATGAATAATATAAACCTACGCCAAACAACGGGCAAGAGGCAGTCCATCTTAGCCTCCATAAAGGTGATTGGTGCCAACGGTTTATGTAGAAAAAACTGTTCTCATTTCTCATCCTTTTAGGTAGTCTTCCATCTAGTTTTTTAATGTTCTTCCAGTCTTCAAACTTCCATACTACTCTTCTGTGCAGAACCTTATCAAATGCTTTTAAAATTCAAATGTGTTCAATCTGCCATTCCATCTCTTTTTTTGTATTATATCTATCCCTCTTGAGTAAAAACATCTTAAGCTGGTAATACAAGACCTTCCTGTCCTGAATCCAAATTGTCAATGTTAATATTCATTTTCTTTCTAAGAATTCCATCCATTTCTTTTTATTTTCACACATCTAACAGACTATGCTGGTCAATGACACTAGTCTATAATTAAATTATTCTTGGTTTCTATTTTTGTAAATAATCATTATATTAATTTTTTTTCCATTCTTTAGGGATTTTTCCTGTTTTAATAGAACATTTAATTATATCATAAATTGGGCCAGCCATTTCTTGTCTAAACCCCTTCAAGATGACATCCCATCTGGTCATATTGCTTTTCAATATTCTTATCTAATTCCTTCATAATTTCCTTTATCCCTTCTCAATTCATCCCGTTTCCCATATTTTTTTTTTTTTTTTTTTATCTTTTGTCTTGTGACTTTTCAAAGTCAGATTCTGTTGTAAACACTTTCTGAAAATTCATATTTAGTATTTCACACATTTCTTTCGGGTTTTCATATACTTCCTTGTTTCCTTCAATCTGGTTATACTTTCTCATGTTTTATTTTACCAATAATAAATCAATAAAACAGCTTCGGTTCTTCCTTACAAGTGTAAGTTATATCTTTTTTCATATTTCTCCTTTTCCTTTCTTCTTACCCTTACCTATTCATTTTTTGCTAGTTTATATTTTTGTTTCATTTTTTTATTGGTTTTCTTTTCATTATCTTTTATGTGTCATCCCTTTTCTTTTTAGTTGTGTCTATATGTGTGTGTGTGTGTGTGTGTGTGTGTGTGTGTGTGTGTGTGTGTGTGTGTGTGTGTGTGTGTGTGTGTGTGTGTGTGTGTGTGTGTGTGTGTGTGTGTGTGTGTGTGTGTGTGTGTTATCAGACTTGAGAACTGTAAAATGGTCCAAAGCATATAATTTATTCCTTCATACTAACTACTTATGAAATAAGTTGAGTTATTTCTGGAAACAAATTAAATGAGGAAGGAAAATATAGAAAGTATATTAGAACAAAAAAATATTTGAAATGGTATAATAAATCAATATTGATGAAAAATAAAAACTCTGTAAAAGGATATGAGCATAAAAATAATATGAAGACTAAATAGGGTTGTTTACAATCTATAAGTGATTGTATTAGCTATACCATGTTAAATTTCTACTTGTTGTATATTCTGTATATTTAAGACATTCACATATCTTAGGACATATTAGGCTATATTTAAGTCTGGATAAGAATGCCATTCTCAATAGTTTATACAGTGAGGGCAGGAGTGGAGTAATTTAACCTGCAGCATTAATGCAGTCACTTTGCTATGAAAGGTATTATGAATGCTGCATTAAAACAATAATGCAAAACATGCTCAAAGCAAAACGGAGTGTTTGTGTTCAATAAGAATCATAAAAATGGTTTGGCAAACAATGAAGTTTGAAACTTAATCAAAGGTTAGTCTTTTCTTTTGTCAATTTCATGCACAATGCATCAAAATATCCGAGCAAATAAAGGAGGGCTGCAGCATGCATACCGCAAGATGACTACAAATAGCATATATGGCAAGTAAGTCTTGTAATCAATAGTGTTAACAGCATGAAAGATTACCAATGTACTAGAATATACTGGTTATATTGATCTTTCATAAATTGGGCACGAATTCACTCAGCATTCTACAAAACAAGATGAGCTGTTTGGCCCACTGTGAAGCTGCAGATTTCAATACCTGCATAAGATTTGAAACAGATGAGTAATTTGATACCTTACCTTATATCGGATGTTAACATTACATAGTGTGTCAGTAATGGTTCATGTATTGACAAGGGCTTGTCAATAGAGTCCATCTCTTTAGAATATCATCTTTCAAGTATGTGCATCATAGTCTTGAAGACAACAGAAAAGCTCATATGGGGAACTGCAGTGTTTCGAAAATTACTCATTCTTGCAATTCTACTAACACATCTTTCATAATTTTAGTTCCTTTTTGCTGCAAGATTTCCATAGAATAATCAATTGATAGTTGTATTTTGTGATGCAAGAATATTCTACACAAGTCATAGATAGTGAGAAATGGTTTTATAATAAGGTTTCATCTCAAGATAGTCCCCATTTTACATTAAGAACATAGCCAGTGAGTGGAGTCATAGATGATTGCGGTCAAAGGACAATTTACGTCAATTGACAAGCTAATCATGAGTGGTCAAGTATGGTCAGTCTCATCAAGGAAGGTCATTTGCTAATGCTGAGGCTACTTTTTTTCTCGCCTCCCCCCTCTGTCAGCACTACCTCCTCTGTGATTTCTGTGGTCAGGTGGGGGACGGGTATAATCACCCCTACTGTCATGACCTCCTCTATCATGACCTCTGCCCTCATGTCCCCCCCTACCATCATGACCTCGACCTCCCCCGCCTCTCCCACCTCCCCTCTTTTCAGCACTTGATATGTAATCACTCAAGGTATTACCAGTTCCAGAACGGTCGTTATTGTAGCGGTCACTGCCTCGGCCACCACCTCGGCCTCGACCACCTCGAGGACCGCCACGTCCTCGCCCACGTCCTCCCATCTCCATGTCACTATTGTAGCCACTGAAAGAAAATAAACAATTGGATTAAAAATTAGGAAATCAAACTCAGAGTAGTGTTTAATACAACTAATAGAATGGCAATCAGTAAGAGAGAAAGGTCTGTTTTCCTGTTTTAGTGCAAAGACTTTTAAAATGGAGTAGTGGGAAAGATATCTTAAACTAAGTGGAGGCCTGTGTGGTATTGGAAAGATTGTTGCACCATCTGAGGGACCTTGTCAAACTCAATAAATGTGTATACATGCATTTTTTCTTTATGACTAATAGTTTTGCAGTAAAATGGCGCCGAATGTTTTTGACGCAAATTTTGGTCGACATTTTCCAGGCCACAATAATAAAAGAAGTATTTCCGTCACAGAAACGTGAAAAATCATATTAATTAAAGTTGTACATCTTCAATCGGCAATAACAAGCTATATTGAGCCAGTTGTCTTGAATTTAGAATGATGATCAATATTAACATGAACCAAGGTATAACCATTAGGTTGTAAAGGGGAAACAATTTTCTCAAACATAACGTAGTCCAAGTCTCTCCTGGCATGCTGATAGAGAGGACCAACGAGGTTACAGGTGTCATTAGTGTGGAACAAGGTGACTTCAGAAGAGGAAGGACCAGTGTGGGTCAAGTGTTTGCTGTGAGACAGGTGTTTCCCAAGTGTTAACTGTTGTAGCAGTCTCCTTACACATACTAAATTCTTTTTACCAGAGATATCTGATATTATAGAAATTCTTCATATAATATAAACACTGTAGGTAGGATATTGTTTTAATTTGTCACTTTCACTTTGTCATGACTTGAAAATAACCTCTCAATATTCCTCGTAATTCACATTGTTATGAAATAATACCATTTTACGATAATTTCCAAGACAAATTAATACATTCAAGTAAACATAGTGAATGCATTACTTACCGATCATTTCTCCTTGGTGGGTAACCTTGATTACTTCCTACGCTATTAGTTGTGTGCATATTTCTTAATTTTTGGTCAATTTCAAGCTTTTCTTGTCGCAGCTGTTCAACTTCCTGTACAGAATAAACATTTTTATTACAACCTTCAAATGCATAACACAAATTTAATGTACAAAGCATATGATTGAAAAAGCAACATTGTTATCAAAATAATCATCAAAGAATTAGTTTAAATCAACAAAATACAGAGAACTGGGAAACTACATATAATACACTTACTTTAAGATGAGCTAAGTGGTACTCCAGTAGAATGGAAGCATTGCCTATGGCCTCAACAGTGCCCACAAAAACAAAGGGGACTTGACCCTCAGTCCGGGGTGTTGTGGGCTCAGGTTCATTGTCTCCCTCAATCTTCACTCTCACTACACCAGATTTGTCCACCATTTCCTGTATAACACGACCATTCTTGCCAATAACTTTTCCTACAAGAATTCGTGGTACTTGCACAGACTCTTCACTGTACTCTAACATGGACCGGGCTTTTTTCACTGCATCCTCAGTCTGAAAATAGAATGGAAAAATTACAACAGGCACTGCAATACAACTATATAAAAACTTTTTTGTCCTGCTCCACATTCTATCACTTGCATGTTTTATTTACTTCAGTGTGGTATTTATCCTTAATGAAAAGAGATGATAGTTAATGTTTATTCCCCTCCAGTAATTAAAATGATCCGTAGTTAGAAGCAAATGTCAACAGTAGCTGATTTAGTTTCAACTCTATGATCACCATTTATTAAACTGAAATCTCTACTTAACATTGTCACATTTACCACCCTTACTATACCATTCATATAGATACTGAGCAGCCATAGCGACATCACACCTCACTCACGTAACCAAACTCAAACAGGATACCAATCACTCATGCTATTATCCACTCTGATACATTCTCTATTAATCACATAAACATAACCATTAGCATTCTGCCACCTTACTTACCTCACCATATATTTTGAACACACAGGAATTTTCTTCTAATTCAATATTAGTAACTCCGTCCACCTTGCGAGCTTGTTGAATGTTAGCCCCGTGAGCGCCAATGGCCAGTCCCATGAGGTCTTCCCGAACACTGAATTCTTCTACATACCTGAAACATAGTAACAAAATGTATTGAAAAAGAAATTAGAAACATTATGAGGTTCTTCACATATGGATTATTTTTCTATAGATCAATATACAAGGCTGTTACCCCTCTAGTCTAAAGGAATATAGCCAAGCAAAGGTTCACCAGAGTTCATGGACACAATGTTCTCCCCTCCCCATCTGCAGCTTGTCTTTTCATAGGAGATTATAAAGAGGAAAGGCTTACCCTGCAGTGGACTGAAGCTTTGTAGATTCAAGCTGCTTTGCTGCTTCTTCTGTTCGATAGAGTAAGACCACTTTTTGCTTCAGATTTCGGAAATGCATATCAGATAACATAAGAGCCAATTTCAGACATTGATCATTCCGTGACTGAAAAGAAAGATAAAAGATGTATCAGCATGCAGTATATTTTGAAATAAACAAAAAGTATTTGAAGTTGTCATCAATACCCTTCAGACACCTCATCTCTCTTATAATTAATCTCATATTTTCTGATACTCCCATATTCCATGTTTTAACCCCAAATAGTGCAGTTGGTGGTACAGTTACTCCTTAATCTAACCATTTCTTTACATTCATTCCTCTACAGTCAAACACTTACTTCATTCCTCCTAACACCTTTCCTACATCATTGATCCTAGACCTCACCTCTGTCTTCATTCCTCCATTACAGCAATCATTAATCTCACAATAGCATTCTTGCAACTCACCACAGGACAAAAATACAAATATACTTACTAATAAGACAAGATTGTGTGTGTCCGGACTGTAAACACAACTACTTGCATTACAGGCTTTCTTGAAGGGCTTGTGTACACTTTCCATCCGAGCACTGGAAAAGGGAAGAGATATAAGAATATGGTCCCATTCAAGTTATGCTCATACTCATGCACACACAAACACACATACATATATATAATGTACATTTGGTATTTAGAAACCCTGATATAAATTTTCAAAGATGAAGAAACAAATTATTTCATATATAGATGGCAGAAATGTTTTGAATTACACCTTAAATCTTTTGAAAACTATATCATCAAAGTCTTAAGTAAAATGTAAATAGTCACTTACTAGTCTCTAATGTCCTCTGGAACTTCAATTTCTACTCTTACAAAGGTTTTTGCTGTAACAGGTGGATTACCATTTCTTGGTCGCACCTTCTCAGAGGGAAATATATTTTCACCACTTGGCATTGAAACACCAACTAGTTCTACTACATGGAAGTCACCTTTAGACATCTGCAACAAAAATACAAACGTCAGTTCTCTGTAGCTAACTTAAAACATGGATTAATCATTAAATACAGATTTCCCTATAATGTTAAGCCTGTAATTTAAGAGATTAAACAACATGCACAATACAGTTGTTTGGATATTACTTGATTTGAAACATTCCTTGCAATTCGGGCCTGTTTTATATGCTGCAAAACATGGTCAATATACTATACTATGCCTTCGTTCAACATTTAAAAACAAACATAATAACGATTAATAAACAGTAGAAAATTTACCCGTATAGTGGCTTTCCAGAAGGCAGAATAGGGTGCACCCATGAACTTGTCATAGATCTCTACTTCGGCTCCTTCAGGGTACTCCACAGGCAAGGGTCCCGGTGCCGGTGCTAGTCTCACACCAGTCATGGCAACCCGAGTCTCTGCACACCACTCACCCTCATGACGCACCACAACCTCATCTCCAACCACATCTACAACGTTGGCCTGAAAAGATATCAAAACAAACTTACTTATAGAATAACACAAAATAAATGTCCCTTTCACACATGGATAATTAAAATCTATTTTGATCTTATAACCAGCTATTGAAGGTAAGTGCAAATCATTACTTAAATTGCCTTCACCTTTCCCTATTCAATCACTGCCTCATTGCAAGTTCAAAAAGTTTGCTGGAAAAAAATAATAAATAAATCATCACAGTTACCCTCGGATTTTGATAATTACATTCGTCCTAAAACATGCAAAAGAAATACACACACACTCAGCGCTCCATTCAACAGACTCCATATACAGTACTACCGGACAGGATCATTCAAAAAGTCCGCTGCTTGAAACATCTGTCTGCTAGATGGCAGAGCGGGCGGTGTGGCAATATATTTTGATGCCATTATTGTTTTCTAATGATATGTGATGTCTAGGTTATACACATTTATACTTATAAAATATTCATAATCAAATAAATAAGTAAGGTAAAAGAAACAATCATTGCATTTTATAATAAGATTGCCTTTATATGTTGTAAACTGTGTACCATATGAAAAATACTGGTGTTTGTCCCACCAAATATCAATAGCCCCACTTGGCGCATTTAATGAAACACAATCAGCGCAAGCTCTCATCTACCAAGAAAAAATCAAGTACCACGAAAGCCTCAGTTGACGCGAGCTTACTCCATTTCTTGCTTGTTTTGTTTACTCTTGCAAAATTATTTAAGAAATGCCTTGCAGTCCTATTATCTTACATACAAAGATAAGATAAAAATTATAAGTCATGGTCTTTTAAATACCATATAGCACTTTACTAGGATAATAGACATGGGAGCCAAGTAGTGTTTATAACATAATAAGAACACAATTAAACTTCATTCAAATGCGTGTCTATGTACAGATACAAATCAATATACATGCAAATAAGTGGTTATGGTATCTTACAGCCTGACTCACGCCACTCCATTCACTGCTATGCTCTTATCAAAACAGTTTAGGCTTAATCAAATTCAAGGTTAGATCAGATTTTTTGTATATGTATTTATAATTTAAACTTGTAGAAATAAGAGAGCAGTACAGGGGTATTTGTACACCATAGACAGGGGAAGTTTTGACGCATTAAATAGATAGGGAGATGAGGCAACATGATATCAGAAAGGAAAGGAATAGATGAGAGGGAAGGGAAGTGTGTAGCGAGGAAGGCAAAGCTGTACCTCATGTCAGCCTAACACACAGTCTAATCAGAGATGTTCTTGGTCAAGGTTAGGAATAATTATGAGTTGCTATTAGTATTCCCATTAAACATTAAATAAGTGATAATTTGCAACTGTTAAAATGCTCAACTTAGCAAAACTACACCAACATGACCTCCAACCCAAAGTATCCACTCCAATAGTCTTTTTATAAATATCAATGTCAAATATTAATGTCAGGAAGTCATGCATACCATCGAAAGTGGCAATGGTACTTTTACCCTATTGAATGCCCCTCCAGTTGTAATATGTAAATAAGTTTGGAAGGTTTTGTAGAAGTGGATTGATATTGCACAATGAGGCTGATGAAGATGATATGTATTTTAACAGATGCTAAAACGTACGACAAACCTACAACTAATTCAACTTGAGGCAGGTCACCGCTGTCCACCCATCCCTGTTATCATGCATTCTGCTATTATGCATTCTGCCATTGTGTTTTCTGCTATCATATATTCTGCTATTGTGTTTTCTGTTATCACGCACATATCAAAAGCTGACGCATTTTTGCTATAATGCAGTCACTCCTGTTATCACGCCCCGAATCTGATTGAAAAAGCCCGGTTTGTGACGCACTCGTGACTTGTTTGACGGCACGCAGCCTGCCCGCCCATGATTGGCTGATGCTCTTGTACCACACATCACCCTTCCAACCACCTCACTAAGGGTGCTCTGTCATCACCCGCCCACCCACCACACAAGCCTCGTCACACCCCCACCACTCACACAAGTCTCACCCCCTCCCACCACCACCTAGACAAGCCTTGGAATCCATTTAACAGGAAAACAGACATCAGATTATTATAAAACCCATAAAAATATATTAGAAAATAATAATTTAATCACCGTAAATAACCTTCACTGTCTCTCTACCAACTATAATCTGGTCTGTCAGTTTTCTATGTAACCTTTCCTAACCTAATTAAACCTGAAACTTATGGATATTTCCTAATTTAACTCAACGCCATGGGATTCTAGACCTACTTTGGTTAAATAGGTGTCGGGAAAGAACACCGTGTGCTCTAGATTCTTCTGGAACATTGGAGTCTTTCTCAATATTTTTTTTATAAGAAAGAAGAAGAAAAAAAACCTAACAACCTTCATTATTATATTCCACTAGTTCTCTTTTATACCATTTTTTTTTTTTTGTCTTAATTTCCCGTAGAATGATTACAGTATGTACAGGACTTTCAGGTTTCATAGTTTTTAATCTTGCAATCAATACCATCATTTGTGTTCGGATCTGTTAACTTGGTGAGCATGTGTGTCCTAATTATCCTTCCTTCTATTGACACTCCTCCCTGTAAAGTTAATTAAGTTTCTCTTCCTCACCAATGCTGTTATTTAACCTATGTTTACAGTATCTTTTCCTATCTTAGTATAGTTTCTTCCATCCTGTCGTGTCCTGAGTCTTCAATCCAATTCCTTACTCACATTATTTCCCTTTCTCCCCCCAAAAAAAGCTCATTATCTTAACTTCAATAGATTTTTGCTTAGCTTTACTTTATTTCTCACTCACTCTTCCTTGTTCATGTCCTGAGACACTCTAACACTTTTCAATACCTGATCTGATTTTTGATAATTATAGGATGCCATCTAAGAATTTGATGCAATTACATTATGTCATGCACGTCATATGCTTTTAATTTGCCTTCAATTGCCAAGTTGCCAATACTCATCCAGGCCCTGGAGAGGGTACAGAGGAGGGCAACAAAGTTAGTACCGGGCCTCATCCAACTATCCTATGAGTCACGCTGCCAGTGCCTTGGCCTGCAGACATTGGAGAAGAGGAGAGTGAGGGGGGACATGATCCAGACCTTGAAGCTACTGCACTGCTAGGAGAACGTCCACTACACAAGATTCTTTAAATTAAACGCTAACCATCTGCGGAGCCACTCCACGAAACTAAGCAAACCCGACCACTGGCGCACCACAATGAAGGGAAATTGGTTTGCCCTCAGGGTTATCGACACCTGGAATGCACTACCAGAAAATATAGTAACTGCTCCATCACTAGCCACGTTCAAGACGAGATATGATAGGCACTTGGGATTGGGTCAGGTAGCTGACAGGTCATAGAGGTGGGGATCACCATAAGAAGATCTCTTCTTATTTCTCCACTATCCTTTCATAGGTAAGCGATTCATAGTTAAGCAATACAACCATAAAACTGTGTCTATAAATCAAGAAATATTGATAAGTAGGCAAGGTGAGCATGTACACAAATATTTAACATCATTCAGCTACTGTAAATGTGTTGCAGTGTAGTTTTACATGTATATCCTGTAGTGTTATAAGTATGTTCCTTAAGAATGCAGCAAGAGCCCAATCCAAAGCAAGTTTCTTCTCTGTATTACGTAAAAAGACTAAATAGAGTATATATTATTATCATTATCTAGATACTAACTCCCTGACAGTCCCTTGCATATAAATAAAACAGTTGTCTTGAAAACTATACAATTACTATGACCAATAGATGAATTTAAACCACAAAATATAAATAGACAACTTTTTTTGGTTTCCCTCCAAATACTGTCTACCAAAGCCTAACCCGTTTTGACTTTTTGAAATTTGACTTATTAAATGGATGGTTTGTGGTTTTGAATTGACCCAAAGTGAGATAGTTAGGTTAGGTTAGAGAGGCAAGACACACACATAATAACTGTTCACGTTTTGCTTCAATATAAACGAACCTTAATCAACAATTCCTTCCCTTACCACGTATATAACCAACATTTACAACACCACATTACCACACCACCACAACACACCACAACTAAGTACACACGCGTTAAACCTACGATATATCAACCTCAATGTTGTAAAAACACATAAATCAAACTAACACTAAAGAATAACAAGATAATATTAGTGATGAAAAGCCAGAATCTCGTACATGCTACACATGTCACACACACAGTCACACATACTCAAAAAATAATATATAAAAAATCACAGGAAGTCACAAAATACCACGTTATAGGGAAAAGTTAGGTTAGATTAGATGGAAATACCTTGTAATAAGCCCCATGAGGCCCGAGAACCTCCACCCCGAGCTCGTCCATCTTGCCACCGGCTGGGGAATGCTGGAACTCCCCTTATTTACTTGGTATTTCACTCTTATTTCAGGTCGTCCGATTCTCACACCTGCAGTTATTATAAGTGTTTATCTTTGTCTACCGTCTATATCCGTTTTGGGTGCCGTTGTGCCTTTATTTTCATCTCTACAGGGGATGGAGAGGTGGTGTTTTGATGGTTGTCGCTGCTGAACACGCCTCGCAGCCCGGCAGATTTCTAAGCCAATCAGAAGACAGCTTTCAGTACTGTCTAGCCAATCACAACGCGGCATCAAGAGTACAGGGTGAATGTCTATAAAGATTGGTGTAATGAAAATGTTAGTTTTCTTATATAATCCATGGATATTCAATGTATGTGTATTTTTTTTATTTTATGATTCCATTTGAATTGTTTATTTATCCTCAGGAGAGATGACATATAAGCAATACACGTCCCAATCAAGAAACGTTTCCTGGCAGAGGGAAGGCATTATTATGGAAATACATGATGTATGCAGGTCACTTAGTCCATTCATACATATAAGTGTCATTATACATTAGGATTTTCATGAAAATGTCACCTTTTTCTATATGAAAACATGTGTCAGGAAGAAATTTTGAAAATTATTGAAATGTCAGGAATTTCAACTTAATATTCTGAACATAATTTGCCTCAAAGAAAAATACATATCAATAAGAGAGAGAGAGAGAGAGAGAGAGAGAGAGAGAGAGAGAGAGAGAGAGAGAGAGAGAGAGAGAGAGAGAGAGAGAGAGAGAGAGAGAGAGAGAGAGAGATTAGTTCAAGTTCAGTACGCGTCTATTTTCTATTGCGTTGGATGTGTATACATGTACGGTAGTCAGCTATCTCTGTCTCTGTCTCTGTCTGTCTCTCGATATATGGATATATCGATGTATCGTTACAGATAAAAAAAAATATATCAGCTTATACACTATAAACACCATTATAATTTAATAACATCATTATTACGTGTGAATTAGGCTGTGAAAATATAGTCAGCTCTGTCACTGACAGCCACTGTGGCCACAGTAGCTGTCAGTGACTGTCAGTGATGTCACAGTCAGTGGCTGTCAGTGGCTGACATCGACGTCACTGTCAGTGGCTGTCAGAGAGAGAGAGAGAGAGAGAGAGAGAGAGAGAGAGAGAGAGAGAGAGAGAGAAACAAAAATTAAAGAAGAGGAAAACTGTTAGCATCAAAAGTAAATTAACTAATATATGTTTTGTGTATCGACACACACACACACACACACACACATACATACGTCTGACTACACTGTCATTATTTCGTCATGAATACATATAGCATAATGATAAATGATATGTTTAATGTTATCCAATAGGTGATTTATTATTATTATATTATTTTTTGGAAGGTATTCAATAGTTATAACTTATATTTTATCATTAGAGTTGAGTAATGATCCTTGGTATGATCCCTGACACCTTAAAATGTAAACATGACTAGAGCATTCTGGTGAAGATGTAAAATAATACCGTATTTTCTCTTATAGATTATTTTTATATAGTCACTTAACAGCCTCGTACAGCTTATAATTATACCTTAATGATGCAGTGTAATGGCGGTAATTGTATATAAATTAACCTGTCTTTCAATCATCATCATCTACTTGTATATCTCATTACAGCCACCCATTGACCCGTTCCAACCCCTAATTAATGGGTAAGATATATATAATTACCTTAATGAAGTAGTGTAATGGCGTTATGATGTATATTTATCCTTCTGTCTCAGTGTTGTTGTTGTGTCATGGCCGATGTAAACAAGAAAACAGTCCCGCCTTTCAAAACGGGAAACCAGGACTGTTCCTTATATTTTATTATACCTGATTGTTTAAGGAAATATAATGAATAACATAATAATAATAAATGATGAATAATGTTAATGGTTTAGAAAAATGAAAAAAAGTAGTATTCGATGACGTATATATAAAACGAAAATCTGAAATTTTATTATACATCGTGAAGCAGTTATATATACTCTAAATAATAGATTATGATACCTAACGGGATTCTACATAACTATTTTTTATATTGATGTCATATTAACCGCATGAAAAAAATAAATAGAAAATATACCAATCAAAATAGCAAAAATAGAAACGAAACATTAATAGTCTAGTTAACCCAATGTAAACGATAGAATAAGATATAAAGAGTTATTCAGACACACAATTAATGATAATAAAACCGTACAAGCTGAAAAAACTACGAAAATAACGAAAAATTAGAAAAAACATTATCCCTATATCTCAATTAATATAAACCTTAGAATACTATTAATTATACAAAATAAACACAAAAAAATAACAAATTCAATGAACCCAACGCTATGCGAAAGTATGGTAAAGTTTTGCTGAAAATTGCAAAAAATACATTAACATTACAATATATAAACAAACATAAAAATAAACCTAGTTACTTAATAACGCAAGTAATTAATGATTGTAAAACATACTAGATTTTTTATTTTACATTGCCTGTTAATTATAAGGCTGAGGATAAAGAGGTAAGGCTAGGAATTACTAAAATATTTTGGTACTTACACCGGCCCGTCAGATGTCAGTGGTCCGGCAGAGTCTATGACACAAGGATAAACAATGATATATATTTCAAAACATAGAATAGATTACCTAATCAGCTTCGACATAACTATTTGTCATATTCAAGTTACATTAATTTCATAAAAAGATATTTATTTACACTACAAAATATAGAAAAATGTAAATAAACAACACTAACGATATTAAACCAATATAAACCATTGAATAATATGTAAAAACATATTTAAGCACAATAAAAACCATAAACAAACCAAAAAAAAATCAAAACTGAAAAAAAACGACAAAAATACCAATATTTTCACATACCCAATACACCATAATTAAACATAAACAAACCTTACAGCACCCTAAATTAAGATATATTAATATTAAACAAACCGTAAACAATCCATAAAACACACAAAAAAAGACAAAATAAGTCCAAAATTCTATAGAGGGGAGGCCGCTGCAAAGACACCACCGAGCACCAACTAAACAGTAAACAGGTCACAAGAAGAAGAAGAAGAAGAGGATGAAGAGGAAAACTAAACAAACAGGCCGTCATCCGCCTTAGGATTTAGAACGAGAACCACAGTAGAGTGAAACAGTGAAGACCTACCTCTTTCAGCCACAACCATACACACCTACCCCAACCCTGTTTATGGTATGGTAGGTGCTTTATCAGTGCCCAAGTGCAGGATTTACTGCAGTATTGAGTCCCGCCGCATCGACAGCCGACGAACGGCAAATGGACTCATGCTGACTGACGACGGCTGTGACCCGGAGGGGGAAGAATGAAGGAAACAAGGCTAAGGTTACGCTAAGGTGTATAATGAAGGGTGTTTAATAAGTATCTCGCTACTGACTTACCATAACACCAACCATTACACACATCCTTCGTTCCTTCGTTTCCTTTGGGTCCTACAGCTCCTAGGATCTTACAGCTCCTAAGATCCTACAGCTCCTAAGATCCTACAGCTCCTCGGGTCCTACAGCTTCTAAGGTCCTACAGTACCTACAGGATGGCCGGTAATGACGTCGGGAATCAGGTTATCCTTGCCACAGCGAGTTATGACCACACCATCAAGCTGTGGCAAGCCCATAGTGGGATCTGCCAAAGGACTCTCAAACATCCTGAGTCTGTATCCTTTTACCGGGTGTGGAGTGCTGATTATTCTATTTGTTTTATTTAGTTTCTTACATTACCTGGTGTGGCAGGAGTTATTATTTTCTTTGTTTTATTTTATTGGCAGTGCTTACAGGTATGGCAGCAATACCAATAGTGGATGACAACGGGGTACAGCTGCTGTATCTGTAATCACTTTATATATTTTTTCTTTCTTTTCTTAGGTTATGTTTTTATTTATTTATTTTTTTTTTTACATTAAAAGGGTACTGGCTAAGGGAAAAATAAATTAAGTATAAAAGAAAAAATTCGCTTGTCACCAAAGCCTGTAAAGAGGACAGCAGGAGAAATATAGACATGGGAGGGAAGTCCAATTTAGTATGAGAGGTGTCTTGACACTCCTCTTTTGAATGAGTTTAAGTCATAGGCAGGTGGAAAAACAGACAAAGGAGGAGAGTTCCAGAGTTTACCAGTGTAAGGGATGAAAAAGTGAAGATACTGGTGAACTCTTGTATTAGGTAGATGGACACGCTCCTGGTCATTTCGACCGTAAGTCATTTAGGCCGTAACGTCCGAACTGGCAGGTTAGGTTTTTTAGGCTAGGTTAGGTTTATTAGATTAGGATATGTTATTCTTCCTTAATCATTAAACTACAGCAAGTTAACGCCATGGAGATCACACCTAACCGGCAACAGTTAGCAGCCGCCGGTTACCAACACATCCGCATGTACGACCTCAAGTCTCTGAGTGAGGATCCCGTCATCAACTACGAAGGAATCAGTAAGAATGTGACGGCACTTGGCTTTCAGGAGGACGGGAAGTGGATGTTTACAGGAGGTGAAGATTGCACCGCTAAGATATGGGACTTGAGGTACTGTGTGTGGGTGTGTGTGTGTGTGTGTTTATCTACTTGTATACAGGGCCTGAGCTACACTCGCGTGGTCCTGTTTCCGTATCTATATTTGTCTAGTTTTTCCCTCAGTTGATGTACATTCTTTGCCATTAAAAGGATACAAGGTCGTGAGACAGATAAGGTCGCATGACGGATAATCAAAAGATTCCTGTATATGTGTATTTTCTTTTTTTTTACTCCGGCAGATCGTACAATTTACACGTGTCTCGGATCTTCCAAGTGAGTTCCCCGGTGACCTGCGCTTGCCTCCACCCCAACCAGGCAGAGTTGTTTGTAGGCGATCAGACGGGTGTCATCCACATCTGGGACATCAAGACGGAACACTATGAACAGCTGGTGGGTGCATCCTCATCCTCATCCATATTGTCATCCTCCTCTTCCTCCTTCTTCTTTTTCCTCCTCCTCCTTTTCCTCTTCCTCCTCCTCCCTCTTCTTCTTCTTCTTCTCTTCCTCCTTCTTCTTCTCCTCTTTCTCCTCCTCATTGTCATTCTTCTCCTCCTCCTCCTCCTCCTCCTCCTCCTCCTCCTCCTCCTCCTCCTCCTCCTCCTCCTCCTCCTCTATCTTCTGTTCATTATGATAAGTTGGTAAGATGTTTTTAGGAGAACATAGAAGGATTTTTTAACCTTTAGATATAGTAAGTAAGATGCATTTCAGTACAGCAACGTTATTTTAGGTCATACTTTTTTATTGTACACTCTCTCTCTTTCGCTCTCGCTCTCGCTCTCACTCTCTCTCTCTCTCTCTCTCTCTCTCTCTCTCTCTCTCTCTCTCTCTCTCTCTCTCTCTCTCTCTCTCTCTCTCTCTCTCTCTCTCTCTCTCTCACACATACTGTCATTCTTTCTCACACACACTGTCTCTCTTTCTTTCTCTCTCACACACACACACACACTCATACACACTGTCTCTATCTAACTCTCACACACACACACTCCTCCACAGATCCCGGAAGCAGACGCCAGCATACAGAGCATCGCCATAGACCCTGAAGGCACCTACATGGCAGCCGTCAATAACAAAGGGAAGGCTTACGTGTGGAGACTCTCGGGTGGTACTGGTGAAAGTCCAACCACACTCACTCCCGCCCGCTCCATACACGCCCATAACAAATACGCACTCAAAGTCAAGTTCAGTCCTGATTCAACGTATGTGAATTTTGTTCTGTTTCTGTGTGTTATTTATTTATTTTTTTTAATATTCTGTATGGGTTTGTTTTTATTTTTGATTCTTCTGTTCTGTTGATTTTGATTTTTTCGTTTGTTGGTTATTTTTTTAATTAATTAATTTATTTTTTTTGTATGTATGTATATGTGTGTGTGTGTGTTTGTTTTGTAGGTTTTTATTTTTTATTTTTACTTTAGTTTGTATATGTTTGGTGTATTACTATTTTTTTTTGTGTGATTTTTGTTATATTTTCTTATGGAAGTTTAAATGTGATCTATCTTTTTCTCTTTTTATTTTTATTTTTTTATACTTTTTTTTATTCAGCCCTGTGCCATTACAAGCAAATGGAGATCAATGAAATTCAACTTTTTTTTCTTCTGAGCCACATTGAAAACCATATTACTTACACCTGAATTTTTCCAGCTCATTACTTACACCTTATTCTTCCTTCCAGTATGATTTTTTCCAGCTCATTACTTACACCTTATTCTTCCTTCCAGTATGATGGTAACAACCTCAGCAGACCACACAGCACGCATCTGGAAGACTGCCGACTTCTCACAGATGACCGAGTTAAGCGACACCAACCAACGCTGGGTTTGGGACACTGCCTTCTCTGCCGACTCACAGCATATCATTACAGGTGTGTGTGCGTGTGTGTATGTGTGTGTGTATTTACTTAGTTGTAGTATACAGGGCCTAAGCTACACTCTTATGGTCCTGTCTCCGTATCTATATTCGTCCGGTTTTTCCTTTAGTTGATGTACATTTTTTGCCATTATCACCTCTTCCTTCAGTCCATTCAGTGTGTGTGTTTGTTTGTTTAACTGTTTAACTTGTTTTGTGTCTTTTTTTTTTAGTTCACTTTCAATCAATACATACATTAATTTATCCCAAAGTTTGTATGTAATCTGATTTTGTGCCTTATTTTAGTTAACTTTTTTTTCAATGCAAGATTCAGTCAATATATTTATGAATTTATCCCCTTCAACAGACAGACAGGAAAGGAGAAAACAAGTAGAATATAAGCCAACAGTTTATTGAGGCAAATTTACATCCTTAATGCAATCTTTCTGCCCTTCAGACTGAGGGAGGGAGGGGAGGGGAAGGGAACCACACCATATTTAATTCAATTTTCCCCTTCAGACTGCAACCTCCTTAATGCAATCTTTTCCCCTTCAGGTTCCTCGGATAATGTAGCGAGGCTGTGGTCGGTGGAGACAGGCGAGGTGAAGAGGGAGTACAGCGGACACCAGAAGGCTATATCGGCGATAGCTTTCAAAGACGTTCTCTACTCCTCCTGAGATTGAGATCAAGAAGATGAAGAGGCTCTGTGGAAGGAAAAATTGTGTTGAAAGTAATCTATCACACACACACTCCAGAACAGACAAGTCCTCCCCATCTCTCTATCAGGATGTTTACACCACAGTCAAGACTCCACACAGCCTCCACTTTATATATATATATATATATATATATATATATATATATATATATATATATATATATATATATATATATATATATATATATAATGGAGTCTTGACTGTGGTGTAAACATCCTGTGGGAGACATCCTGTGGGTCTGTGATATATATATATATATATATATATATATATATATATATATATATATATATATATATATATATATATATATATATATATATATATATATAGTGGAGTCTGTGTGGAGTTTTGACTGTGGTGTAAACATTCTGTGGGTCTGTGATAGAGATATATATATATATATATATATATATATATATATATATATATATATATATATATATATATATATATATATATATACCAATCACTCACCAGTCCCCCATTTCTCTTCCTCTATACTACATTACACACAGTCTATCTACAAAACACAGTCACACTCACCTGTCTTCCTATATCTGTATAGGTGTTTTCTTATCACACACACACTTAACACTGGATAGGGTGAGGTGAATGACCACCTCTTGTACACTGGTCAAAGGCTTCACGAGGTGATGTTACTGAAATACAAAATTGACAACTTAACTCTTAGCTGTTCATTTCCTATTATCTGAATATGATTCAAGATTCTTAACATAGTAACACACAAACATAAACTTAAGCCTAACTGTTACTGAATACAGCTGTGGAAATATGTAAATAGTTTATTCATTTGTAATATAATAATTCTCACTTTTATAATACTAATGAAGCTACCTGTAGGTTAATACATAGACTAGATATGTATGCAAAAATGATGGAGGGGATGAATGCATGTGTAACCTTGGAAGGATTGCCTTAAGAGTGTGCTGTCCTGCCCTGATACTACTGCGGCGTAATCTTGGATTCCCTAAGAATAGCCAAGTGTGTATGTGTGTGTGTATTTACCTAGTTGTAAAGGTAAATACACACACACATAAACTTGGATATCCTTATGTCAAAGATGTTGATCTGTGTGTGTGTGTGTGTGTGTGTGTGTGTGTGTGTGTGTGTGTGTGTGTGTGTGTGTGTGTGTGTGTGTGTGTGTGTGTGTGTGTGTGTGGTTTCAAACTTCATTATGTCTTTACAATGTGTAATTATGTATAGTATATGTTGATCATTTTGTTGGTTGATTATGGGGACTCCTTGCATATACTTTGTTGAAAATAATAAAATTCTGGCTAAATGCCTTTAAATTATTACCCTGCATGTGAACTCTCAGCACCGACAGCCAGCCATTGCTATCTATACCCAGCAAAGTTACAATATATTTAGTTCTGCATGCAATAGCAAGGCGGTGCAATAGATAAAAACAGTCTACGGCTTTAAAAATAACCTGCATGTCTTTTGTTTGGTTAAGAAATATTTTAGCGAACACTATTCAATACCTAAAGCTGTTTCCTTTCCACAACTATCAGAGGTCTTCCTATAAATCCCAGTAGTACTCTATATTAACTCACTGACTCAAAGAATTATATTTGATTTAACATTTTACAGATAAAGCAGAAAAGAAGATTGATGAACCATTTTGATTTAGCCAGTGAGCTACAATTGGGGTCAATCAAGGCTTCGAAGACATTCTCTGACATTTTGAGGAAATATATAAAGATCAAGAGATGATCCTAAGTAGTGATCACCCCACCAAGCTTATGTGCGTTGATGACCTCAACCAAAGTATAATGTCAGTTCAACTAAGGATGGGAATGGCAGGTCACCTTGTAATGGTATCTTGCTGGGTATTAACGAAACCATGTATATATACCTTCCCCTTGGGCAGGTGGTCTGGGAAAGCCTCATGGGACGGCACCAGTGACAGCATCATCGAGGTGCTGCGAGAAGCACTTGGAGGCTCAGTACTTGTCATCAGTGCTGCGTAGAAGGTCAAGGACATCCAGCACACCGTAGCACTGGTTGAACCTGGAGGAAGAACGAGAGAGGTGAAGGGTGGTGAGAGGAAAGGAAGGAGGGAAAGAGGGAGGGGGTGAAGGAGAGAGGAGGATGG
>JAXIVD010000674.1:32500-51489 GCA_036785275.1 Cancer borealis | reverse complement strand
GTGTGGAGACTCAGGTGGTACTGGTGAAAATCCAACCACCCTCACGCCCGCACACTCCATACACACCCATAATAAATACGCACTCAAAGTCAAGTTCAGTTCTGATTCTACGTATGTAAATTTGTTCTGTTCCTGTGTTTTTTATTTATTTATTTATTTTTTTTAATTCTGTATGGGTTTGTTTTTATTTTTATTCATCTGTTCTGTTAATTTTGATTCATATTTTTCCGTTTGTTCGTTTTTTTTTTTTTTTTTTTTTGTGTTTGTTTTGTAGGTTTTTAGTTTAGTTTATTACTACTTTTTTTTGGTGATTTGTGTGTGTTTTCTTATGAATTAGTTTATTTTTGTAATAGTTTTTTCTCTTCCTTTTGCTTTAAAATGTTTTCTTTTATTGAAGTGGGGCTCACCATTCACTACAAACAAATAGAGATACTTTACATACATTTTATTTATGAGGCTCATTGAAGACAAGACCACATTACTTACACCATATAACTTACACCTTCTTCTTCCTTCCAGCATGATGGTAACAACCTCAGCAGACCACACAGCACGTATCTGGAAAACTGCTGACTTCTCACAGATGACCGAGTTGAGCGACACCAACCAACGCTGGGTTTGGGACACTGCCTTCTCTGCCGACTCACAGCATATCATTACTGGTGTGTATGTGTGTGTGTGTATTTACTTAGTTGTATACAGGGCCTGAGCTACACTCGTATGGTCCTGTCTCCGTATCTATATTTGTCCAGTTTTTCCTTCAGTTGATGTACATATTTTTGCCATTATCACCTCTTCCTTCAGTCCATTCAGTGTTTGTTTAACTGTTTAAAGATCACTTACACTCATTTGGAATCCGTTTAAAGTAAGCAAGGTCTGCATGTTTTCTTTTTTTTTAGTTCACTTTCAATCAATATATTCATTGATTTATCCCAAAGTTTGTATGTAATCTTGTTTTGTGCCTTTTTATAGTTAACTTTTAATGCAAGATTCAGTCAATATATTTATGAATTTATCCCCTTCAACATACAGACAGGAAAGGAGAAAACAAGTAGAATATAAGCCAACAGTTTATTGAGACAAATTTACATCCATAATGCAATCTTTCTCCCCTTCAGACTGAGGGAGGGAGAAGGAAGGGTAGGGGATGGAGGGAGGGAAGTGAAGGAGAAGGGGAGGGAGCTACATCCTTAATGCAATCTTTCTCCTCTTCAGACTGAGGGAGAAGGAAGGGGAGGGAGGGAGATACAACATCCTTAATGCAATCTTTCTCCCCTTCAGACTGAGGGAGGGAAGGAAGCTACACCATATTTAATGCAATTCTTCCCTTCAGACTGCAACCTCCTTAATGTAATCTTTCCCCCTTCAGGTTCCTCAGATAATGTAGCGAGGCTGTGGTCGGTGGAGACAGGCTATATCGGTGATAGCTTTCAAAGATGTTCTCTACTCCTCCTGAGCTTGATATAGTGAAGATGAAGAGGCTCTATGGAAGGAAAAATTGTGTTAAAAGTAATCTATCACACACACTCCAGAACAGACCAGTTCTCTCTCTCTCTCTCTCTCTCTCTCTCTCTCTCTCTCTCTCTCTCTCTCTCTCTCTCTCTCTCTCTCTCTCTCTCTCTCTCACAGAATCTCCCCCACAGGATGTTTACACCACAGTCAAGACTCCACTATACACTATATATATATATATATATATATATATATATATATATATATATATATATATATATATATATATATATACACTGGAACCTCGGTATATGACCGCCTTGGAATAAGTCCAACTTGGTATATGACCAATTTGGACTAAATATTTTTCTTGATATACAACCTTTTTTTGGAACTCGTGCGAGCGTCAGTACAGCATATTTCCGAAATATGAGCTCGATTTTCTTCCACCCCGCCTTCTCCAGTGGCGTAGCACGACTGCCTCGTGATTGGGTGAACTTGCTCTCCTCCTTACCTAGCCTGCCTCTCTCCCACCAAAGCTCCTTTCTCTCACTCTCTCTCTCCTGAAGTTTTATTGGAAGGAGACTCTCCTTCCAAACTATAACATCTCCCTTCTCAGCACCATCCTAGTAGGCACTCGACTCTTCTCAGCAAGGATAAAGTGAGTTTAAATTTTCATTTACAGTATTTCTTCTAATTTCTTTTGTACTGTACTGTATTTAATTTATGTACAGTACGTATTTTAGTACTTAGGAGTGTAATTGTAATTGTAATGTGGGGGGGAAAATGTGCCTGGCAACAAAGGCCATATGGCACTATTGGGGTAGTAGGGTTGGGTAGCAGGGCTAGGTGGGGGGGGGAGGGTCGGGTAGGGGTTAGATCAGATAAAGGACGTTGATGGCATGGAGAGACATGATCAGTAGGGAATAAGACTCGGAATAGGGGTAGCTGAGGGAGGAGCGTTCGCAGTAGGTAAAGGACTGCGGTCCATATCCATAAGAAGCAAGGAAGAAGGAAGAGGGTCAGGAGCGGGCGAGGTAGGGGGAGAGGGAGAAGGTTGAGAGAGGAGATCGGTACTGGAGTAACCAGGTGGTAGGGAAGAGAGGAGAAACCGGGCAGCAGAGGAAGGAGGAGGAGGGGCAGACGAAGGGAACTGTACCGAAGAACAGGCGGGGTAAGACGAAGTGGGGAGGGGAGAGTAAAGCGGGGAAGGGGGAGAGGGCGGAGCGCCAGGGGCAGAGGGGGGAGAAGAGGGCTGGAGGAGGGGTCGGGAAGGGGAGACAGCAGAGGAAGAAGGGGGAGTCGGGATAGGAGGGAGGTGCTTGGGAGGGGGGATGAACAGAAGCCACGACCTGGATAGGAGGGGCCGGGAGGGAAGGGGGCAAGGAGGCGGGAGAGGAGGACATGGGAGCTGTGTTCTTTATGAACACGATGATGGCATCAAGGGTATCACCGTCAGAAGGAGCGGGAGAGGAAGGTGCAGGGCGAGTCTTTTTAGAGAGGTGGAGAGGGGGTGAAGAGATCAAGGTGGGAGCGGGAGAGGGGAGACCAAAGCTTCAGAGTGGTGTTGTCGCTTGGTAGAGTGGGAGCGCTGGGGGCGTGGAGAGGGAGGGGCAGGAGTACAAGTGATGGTGGAGGTAGGAGTATTAGGATCAAGGACAGCAAAAGAATTAGAGCAGGAGATGGAGGGGGTGAGGGGGAGGAGGAAGAGGAAGGAGTTAGAGGAGAGGGGTGGGTGGAAAGAGGGATAGGGGAGGACCTGGGCGGGAAGAAGAGGACGTGGCTGGAGAGTGAGAGGCAGAGGCAGCGACATGGCGAGGAGAGGGGGTGAAGCCTAGGCGATGGGCTTCCTGACGGGCCTCAGGTAATGTGAGACCGCCACGAAAGTGAATATCAGTGACCTCAGCCTCAAACTTATAAGCTGGGCAGCCGCGGTAGAGAGCATTATGAGGGCCACCACAATTACAGCAGCAGCAGGGTAGTAGCAGGGCATTGATCGCGGGTGTGGGTAAAGGCCACACAAAGGGCAGCGGAGAGCGGAACGGCAGTGTTTTTCCGGGTGTCCAAGGCGCCAACAGTTTCGGCACTGGCGAGGTGGAGGAACATAAGGCCGGACCGGGAGCATGACACCCCCAACGTGGACATGAGTAGGGAGTTCGTGGCGCTTAAAGGAGATCCGAGCTACATTGGTGGGATATTTCTGGCGACCCTGGGGGGACAAGGTGTAGCAGCTGACGTTGACAGCGTCATACTCACTGAGTAGGTCGAGGAGGTCAATATGACAATCTGACCAGACCTTGTCGTCAATAGGGCAGTCTTGAGGGGAGATGGAAACAGTGCCAGTGCACGTGTTGAGACGGTCGTCAGGGGTCGCACAGAATGGATCACCGGATGGGGCCAACAAGTTGGCCATGGCCTGAGACTGAGTCTCAGACTCCACACGTACCAGGCGAGAACGGTCAAGTCGGGTCTGAAAGTGGACCTTGCTCACTTGTTCCTGTATGCAGCGTTGAAAGAGGAGGGTATTCTTAGAGAAGGGAGCGGAGGGGGATAGTAAAGAAACAATCCCAGCGGGCAGGGGCAAAGAAGAGGTCATAGACAGAGGAGCGAGGCGCGCCACAAGAGGAACCTGTCCGGGGCTGTGCCGTCGTCTTCCTAGAGGAAGAGGGGACATAAGGAGCTAAGGTAGTAATAGAGGATGATGTAGATATGACAGGGAGGGAGGCTGGAGGAGTGGTAGGAGAGGAAGAGAGAGTCGGGACAGCGGTAGACACGGGAGGGAAGAGAGGTAGTAGAAGGGGCGCTGGAAATAGGGACGGTAGGAGGAGGAACAGGAGGCAGGTGAGATGAGGAGACTACAGGGTGCGAATAGAGGCCGTGGTAGTGGTAGAGAAGGATAAGGAACAACAATGAGGACTGAACCCTGAGGGAGGCGGGATGGTGGTAGCAGGAGAGAGAGAAGATGTGGGAGGTGGGGCATTGGATGGAGTAGCATGAGAAGCTGTGGAGGGGGCAAGAGTACAAGGGAGAGTAGGGGGAGTAGGTGATATAGTAGTAGGGGTCTGAGGAACGGGCAGAGAAGTCGAGACCAGGTCCATTGGGCAGGCAGAGGCGTCAGGGGGGGGGGGGTGACCAGCAGCAGAGGCCTCGACGGACTGGTCGGGTACCACTTGAGGGGGGGCAAAGTGAATTTTTGATATCCATTAACTGATATGAATTAATGAGAATGGCATCGGGGGTCACGGGTAAACCGCCTACCGGATCGACAAAAGGGGCCGAGCGCTGCCGCCGGGGATGGGGTACCTCGTCCCCCATAGGACTACCTGGTTTAAAAGGCAGCCCTTGTGGCACCGAAAGTTTGCCCCGCAGCAGCGAGGAAAGACCCCGGCCTCAATGCCTACCGGCCCAGGCACCCTCCAGCCAACACAGGACGGCCCACGACGGGCGATCCCCCTGGTGCTGCCCGCCAGGGGGATCGCCTGTCGTGGGCCGTCCTGTGTTGGCTGGAGGATGCCTGGACCGGTAGGCATCGGGGCCGGGGTCTTTGCTCGCCGCTGCGGGGCAAACTTTCGATGCCACAAGGGCTGCCTTTTAAACCGGGTAGTCCTGTGGGGGACGAGGTACCCCGTCCCCGGCAGTAGCGCTCGGCCCCTTTTGCCGATCCGGTAGGCGGTTTACCCGTGACCCCCGATGCCATTCTTACAATTCATATCAGTTCATGGATATCAAAAATTCACTTTGCCCCCCTCGAGTGGTACCCGACCAGTCCCTCGAGGCCTCTGCTGCTGGTCGCCCCCTCCCTGATGCCTCTGCCTGCCCAATGGACCTGGCATCGACTTCTCTGTCTGTTCCTCAGACCCCTACTACTATATCACCTTCTACTCCCCCTTGTACTCTTGCCTCTCCACAGCTTCTCATGCTACTTCATCCAATGCCCCACCTCCCACATCTTCTCTCTCTCCTGACCACCATCCCGCCTCCCTCAAGGTTCAGTCCTCATTGTTCCTCATCCTTCTCTACCACTACCACGGCCTCTATTCGCACCCCTGTAGTCTCTTCATCTCACCTGCCCCCTGTTCCTCCTTCTACCGTCCCTATTTCCAGCACCCCTTCCACTGCCCCTCTTCCCTCCCCTGTGTCTACCGCTGTCCCAACTCTCTCTTCCTCTCCTACCATTCCTCCAGCCTCCCTCCCCATCACATCTACATCATCCTTTATTACTACCTTAGCTCCTTATGTCCCCTCTTCCTCTAGAAAGACGACGGCACAGCCCCGGACAGGTTCCTCTCATGGCGCGCCTTGCCCCTCTACCTACGACCTCTTCTTTGCCCCTGCCTGCTGAGATAATTTCTTTACTATCCCCCCCTCCGCTCCCTTCGCTAAGAATACCATCCTCTTTCAACGCTGCTTACAGGAACAAGTGGGCAAGGTCCACTTTCAGACCCAACCTGCCCGTTCTTGCCAGGTACGTGTGGAGTCTCAGGCCATGGCCATCTTGTTGGCCCAATCCGGTGATCCGTTCTGTGCGAACCCTGACGACCGTCTCAACACATGCACTGGCACTGTTTCCATCTCCCCTCAAGGCTGCCCTATTGACAACAAGATCTGGTCAGATTGTCATACTGACCTTCTCGACCTACTCAGTGAGTATGACGCTGTCAACGTCAGCTGCTATACCTTGTCCCCCTGGTGTCCCCAGAAATATCCCACCAATGTAGCTCGGATCTCCTTTAAGCGCCACGAACTCTCTACTCATGTCTACGTTGGGGGCGTCATGCTCCCTGTCCAGTCTTATGTTCCTCCACCTCGCCAGTACCGAAACTGTTGGCGCTTTGGACACCCGGAAAAACACTGCCGCTCCGCTGCCCTTTGTGTGGCTTTACCCACACCCGCGATCAATGCCATGCTACTACCCGGCACTGCTGCAATTGTGGTGGCCCTCGTAATGCTCTCTACCACGGCTGCCCAGCTTATAAGTTTGAGGCTGAGGTCACTGATATTCGCTTCCGTGGTGGTCTCACATTATGCGAGGCACGTCAGGAAGCCCGTCGCCTAGGCCTAGGCCCTCTCCTCGCCATGTCGCTGCCTCTACCTCTCACTCTCCAGCCACGTCCTCTTCTTCCCGCCCCGGTCCTCGGCTCCCCCCCCTATCCCTCCTTCCACCCATCCCTCCTTCTACCTCCTTCCTCTTCCTTCTCCCCCTCACACCCTCCATCCTCCATCTCCTGCTCTAATTCTTTTGCTATCCTTGATCCTGATACTCCTACCTCCACCACCGCCTATACTCCTGCCCCTCCCTCTCCACGCCCCCAGCGCTCCCACTCAACCAAGCGATACCACTCTGAAGCTTTGGTGTCCCCTCCCCCACCCACTCCTTCTCCCGCTCCCGCCTTGATCTCTTCGCCTCCTCTCCACCTCTCTAAAAAGACTCGCCCTACACCTTCCTCTCCTGCTCCTTCCTAGGGTGATACCCTTGATGCCATCGTTGCGTTCATAAAGAACACGGCTCCCTTGTCTTCCCCTCCTACCTCCTTGCCCCCTTCCCTCCTGGCCCCTCCTATCCAGGTCGTGGCTTCTGTTCACCTGCCTCCCAAGCACCTCCCTCCTACCCCCTCTTCCACCTTCTTCCTCTGCTGTCTCCCCTTCCCGACCCCTTCCCCCCCTCTACCCCCGGCGCTCCGTCCTCTTCCCCTCCCCCCTTCGTCTTACCCCGCCTGTTCTTCGGTACAGTCCCCTTCGTCTGCCCCTCCTCCTCCTTCCTCTGCTGCCCGATCTCTCCTCTCTCTTCCCCTACCACCTGGTTACTCCAGTACCGATCTCCTCTCTCGACCTTCTCCCTCTCCCCCTACCTCGCCCGCTCCTGACCCTCTTCCTTCTTCCTTGCTTCTTATGGATATGGACCCCAGTCCTTTTTACCTCCTGCGAACGCTCCTCCCTCAGCTACCCCCATTCCAAGTCTTATTCCCTACTGATCATGTCTCTACGTGCCGTCAACGTCCTTCATCTGATCTAACCCCTACCCGACGCTCCCCCCCCCACCTAGCCCTGCTAACGAACCCTACTACCCCAATAGTGCCATATGGCCTTTATTGCCTGGCACATTTACCCCCCCCACATTACAATTACAATCCCATCAATGTATAATACGGATTAAGGTCGTATACCGAGGTTCCACTGTGTATATATATATATATATATATATATATATATATATATATATATATATATATATACCAGTCACAGTCCCCCATCTCTCTCCCTCTATACTACATTACACACAGTATCTACAAAACACAGTCACACTCACCTGTCTTCCCATATCTGTATAGGTGTTTTCTTATCACACACACACTTAACACTGGATAGGGTGAGGTGAATGACCACTTCTTGTACACAGGTCAAAGGCTTCATGAGGTGATGTGTACTTAACTGATCTCAAAGGGAACTGAACTTACTATACATAACTCTAACCTAGACAATAACAAATCATAACTGCAGCTATCTTTCAATATCTGTCCTGATCCTGTCCTTGTCCTGGCCACCTGGCTAGTACAGTGGTAGCGCGTTGACCTTGCATTTTGCTTGGTCAGTAGATCAAGTCCCCGCCCAGGCTAGTGACGCTTAAGCCGTTTACTGGGGAGGAACTGCTGTGGTCGGGCACCACAGTGGGGGGTTGGGCTTGCCCAGCTGATGTTCTGGAGAGCATCTTCATTGATGAATACCGGAACTGATACCCATGCACCTTTAACCACAAACATTTTTATCCCTTGACAACAAAGATCTAGTTATCACCTTATACAAGATCTGTTTTGTAATGACACTCGCTGACATTTACTATAAAAACAAATTGAAATTGTTGATGTCTTATGCCTTGACAACAGAACATAAATTATTAGTGTTCATTATCTATTATCTAAATATGACTCAAGATTCTTAACATAGTAACACACAAACATAAACTTAAGCCTAACTGTTACTGAATACAGCTGTGGAAATATGTAAATAGTTTATTCATTTGTAATATAATAATTCTCAGTTTTATAATATTAATAATAATAGTGAAGCTATCTGTGGGTTAATACATAGACTAGCTATGTATACAAAAATGATGGAGGGGATAAATGCATGTGTAACCTTGGAAGGATTGCCTTAAGGATGCGTGTTGTGTTGCCCTGATACTACTGTGGTGTAATCTTGGACTAACTAAGGATAGCCACGTGTATGTGTGGTGTGTGTATTTTCCTAGTTGTAAAGGTAAATACACACGCATACACTTGGCTATCCTTATGTCAAAGATGTTGGTGTGTGTGTGTGTGTGTGGTTTCAAACTGCATTGTCTTTACAATGTGTGATTATGTATACTGTATGTTGATCATTTTGTTGGTCCACTGCAATGGAAAAATGATTATGGGGACTCCTTGCATATACTTCCTTGAAAATAATAAAATTCTGGCTAAATGCTCTTAAATTACTCCCCTGCATGCGATTTCTAGGCACTGACAGCCAGCCAGTGCCACCTATACACAGCAGAGTTACAATATATTTAATTCCGCAGTGCAGTAGCAAGGCGGTGCAATAGATATAAATAGTCTACAGCTCCAAGACTAACCTGCATGTCTTTTTTGTTAAGAAATATTTTAGCGAACACTATTCAATACCTAAAGCCATTTTCTTTCCACACCTATCAGAGGTCTTCCTATAAATCCCAATAGTACTCTACATTAACTCACTGGCTCAAAGAATTATATTTGATTTAACATTTTACAGATTAAGCAGAAAAGAAGATTGATGAACCATTTTGATTTAGCCAGTGAGCTACAATTGGGGTCAAGGCTTGGAAGACATTCTCTAACATTTGGGGGAAAAATTATAAGGATCAAGAGATGACCCTGAGTAGTGACCACCCCACCAAGCTTATGTGTGTTGATGACCTCACAACCAAAGTACAATGACGGTTCAACTAGGGATGGGAATGGCTGGCTACTTTGTAATGGTATCTTGCTGGGTACTAACAAAACCATGTATATAACGTACTCCACCTGCCACTTAAAAAACATATACATCAATATAACCCATTAAAAGGAAGAGTTATACTGCATAACATAATGGTTTTTAACATTTCATTGTGTTATGCAGTATAATTCCTCCATTAAGAGATTATATTGATGTATATCTTTAAAAAATATACATCAATATAACCCATTAAAAGGAGTTATACTGCATAACATAATGGTATTGAACACTTCATTATGTTATGCAGTATAATAACATAACACAAATTAACAGCCACTCTGAATATTGTAATAAAACATAAATGTGAAAAACTAGTCCATGTAAGACTACAATACATGGTTTAGGTTTTCTATGAACGATGAACAAAATTTATAATATAACTGCAAAGTAAAGAACTGACTGACTAAGGAGTGAGTATAAGTTATGGTGATAGGAGGAATTACTTGTGCTGGCGTCCCTGCATATAAGTGATGACAACGTGTGCCTTGCTTGCTAATATCAGACTCTGACAAGATAAAACAGACTAGTACCTACTCTCATAGCAGCAAATAATGGAAGCCAATCAACGCAAGCACGGAAATTGACGTACTCGCCCACCACACGTCACGCTGCCAAGAAAAGCTGAAGTGAATCCACACCACGATGGCAATTACTTACTTACATCACTTCATTATGAACTGAATCTGAACTGAAGGACACTCAACTTTATGCATCCCAGTTTTCAAGTTATTATGGTTTCCCGGCACAAACGTATGGAGTGGTGGTGAAGGAAGAATGAAGAACCGGCACAAAGTCTGCTTAAAAGGTGGAATATACTGTAATACCGACAAGTATTTTATGTTTTGATACTGTAATACCGGCAAGTATGCTATGATTTGCGCCTAACTGATAATCCTATTCCCCAGAAACACTCATTCTCAGAACTTAAACTTTACAATATAAATCCATTATATGTTGTATCTACTTCGTAACAATTCATAGAAAATCAACAATATTCATCTATTACATACTGCATCTTTTACCTTGCAAGATGCATTCTAGAATTCCGACAAAAAATAAATGCAAGAATAATTAATACTCACTAGTAACTGACTCATCCCATAACCTCAGCTGGTAACAAAAATTAATCATTCATTTTATGCTGCAACTAACCTAGTAAATAAAAAAAATGCATCTTCCCCACTCTCCTCCTACTCTTCCTCCTCCTCCTCGTACTCTTTCTCACATCATTCCATCCCTTGTACCCTTGATCTAAGCACTCATACTTAAGAATAATAATAAACATTCTGAAAAATATCCTAAAAAAAACAAACATTGCAAAGCTTCCTCACTAACCCTCTTCTATTGGTTTTAATTGCCTTAAGTTAATGATAAATTTGAAAACTATTATTACTGAATCTCATTTTATGCATATATATTTTCAAACACTACATTAAATACTAAAACAAATCTTCCCCTTGACTACAATCCATCACCTAAATTCTATCCCTGATAACTAAATAATTCAAAACATTAATTTATCATAAAAATCTCATGTCACAGAGTACACTAAATAACAAACCATAAACATTTACAACCTACATCAATTTCCTTTCACCTACAATACCTTTTATCTCCTCTTCCTCCACCACCACCACCTCCTCTTCCTCCACTACCACCATCACCACCTCCACCTCTACTCTTTCTTCATACCTAAATTCCCCACCTAACACTTTCCCTTCCTCCTCCACCTCTACTTTTTCTCCTCTTCCTCCACCACCACCATCCCCTCCAACACATTCTCTTCCTCCACCTCTACTTTTTCTCCTCTTCTTCTACTTTTCCCCTCTTCCTCTACTTTTCTCCTCTTCTTCCACCTCTACTCTTCCCTCATACCCTAATCCGCACCCAATCCTTCCACCTTTACTGGGAGTCCTCTGAGGGTTGGTCGTAGCACTGTTTTCCCCGGATCACCTTCCCCTTGGGCAGGTGGTCTGGGAAAGCCTCGCGCGGCGGCACCAGTGACAGCATCATGAGGTGCCGCGAGAAGCACTTGGAGGCTCGGAACTTGTCATCAGTGCCGTGGAGAAGGTCAAGGACGCCCAGCACACCGTAGCACTGGTTGAACCTGGAGGAAGGAAAAGAAAGGTGAAGGGTGGTGAGAGGAATGAGGGAGGAAAGGAAGGAGGGAGGGAGGGAGGGAAGGAGAGAGGGAGGGATGGAGGGTGGAAGAAAAAGAGAGAAAGGTGAAGTGTTGAGAGATATGAGGGAGGGAGGGAGGGAAGGAAGGAGAGAGGGAGAAAAAGAAAGGTGAAGGGTGATGGTGTAGTGTTGTGACACTGATGTGTCACAATGGTGATGGTGTTGTGTTGTTGTAGGAGGAAGGGAGGGAGGGAGGGATGATAAGGTCACCACCAACTAGTTCAATCTGGCTGGAGAGAGAGACAGAAGGTGATAGTGTAAAATACAAGATAAGAAAAAGAGGTAAGGAGAGGTGATTAAGTTGTCTGTCATGCTACTAAGAAAAGGACGTAAAAAAAGGAAAGTATTCAGCTGTAAAAATAGTTCAATTCATCTTAAAACTACAAGAAGCAGCTTATCTAAACCTGTCACTCACTAACTTAGAAAGGTTCAGCAATAAACTATAAACTAGAGATAAATGGCAGAGATCTAAGACATACTCAATTATTTCTATCCAGGTAAACATAACATTGACCCATTCAGCTGAGTTTGCACATGTATGGTCTCCTCACCACTTCTAGGGTTTAGTGTATGTAGAGCTTGTGTGTATCTTTGTAAGGCTTCTGTTTAAAATTATAAGTTAGGTTAGGTTAAGATCGATGCCTTGGTGGGTTAGGTTAAGTTAGGTGTCTTGGTGGGTTAGGTTAGGTTCATTGGTGGGGCATTCGGGTAAAAACTCTTAAAATTTAAAAGTAGATATGAAAAATAAAAGAATATCTAACCATTCTATATATATAAAAAGAAAGAGGACATGGAAACAAATCACACCAAGAAAAACACAAGAAGCAGTAAGGGAAGGAGGGAGGTAAATTACACACATCACAGTAAAAAGATAAGACATACAGAGAGAAAGAGCAGAATAAAACCAATAAATTCACAACAACAATCTTACTTGAGGTGGTGGAAATCATGGGCTTCAGGTGATGGGAAGAAAGGTAAATGATAACCACTATGAGCATTAAGAGTACTGAGGAGAGCCAGGGACACCCAGAGCCAGATGGTTGCCACGTGAGACCCCAGGAGGAGAGGGCCAAGGAAGGCTGGCATCATGTTCGACAAGGCATGTTCTAAGGGATGGGCGTAGATAGCAGTGATGGAGATGGGACTCTGCCACTCATGATGCATCTTGTGGAAGTGTTTATACAGCATACGATGGTGGAACAGTCTAAGTGGAGAGAGAGAGAGAGTGAGGGGGGGAGAGAGGTGTTATCATTATATATATGTAAAAAATAAATTATGAATGAGTTAAAATTTTCCCCCCCCCAGCTATTTAAGATCAGAATTAATATATATTTGGAACTGTACAAATAAATAAATAAAGAGAGAGAGAGAGAGAGAGAGAGAGAGAGAGAGAGAGAGAGAGAGAGAGAGAGAGAGAGAGAGAGAGAGAGAGAGAGAGAGAAAGAGACGTGTTGTCATTATTATTATATATGTAAAATCAATAAAAGATAAATTATGAATGTGTTAATATTTTTTGTCTTCGTCTATTTAAGATTAGAATTAACATACATTTGGAGAGAGAGAGAGAAAAACAGACAGTGAAAGAGAGAGAAAGACAGTGAAAGAGAGAGAAAGACAATGAAAGAGAGAGAAAGACCGTGAAAAAGAGACAGAGGAAAAAAGAGACAGCTAAAAGAAATAAAATTCAAAAACATAGAATAAAAATAAAGTTAGTTACCTGTGTGAGTAATAGAATCCGATCTCTTCCATGAGTATACAGATAATGAGTTCAAATATGACCCAATGGAAGGTAGGCAGCTGTGGAGACTCATCCCACCCACGGAACTTCAGCAGATAGAAACACAGCATACTGAAGGGGATGCCAACGAAGATCTGGTTGAAGTTCACCCAAGAAATGCACTGTTCAAGGAGGAGGAAGAGGAGAGGTTAATAGATGTTAACATAAAATAAATAAATCAATTAATTAAAAAAGTGCTAATATAAATAAGAATTAATATGCATTGTGTAAAAAATAAAACATTACTCTATATATGATATGACTAAAGAAATTCTCTCTCTCTCTCTCTCTCATTATGTATCTTTGACACCATAAAATTATTTCTTATCCTTACACTTTCACTAGCTTCTCTCTCTCCCTTCCCTTCCTTCCTTCCTCTATACACCTATACTGTCCTTTCTCCATATCTTAACCAGCTTCTATACTCCATCCCTTCTCCATACCTTAACCATCCTCCTTCCTTTCCCCATCTTTCCTTCCTCCCTCCTCGCTTCTCCCTACCTTGACCAGCTTCCAGAACTCCACAGGTTCGTTAGTGCCGGGCTGTATCTTGTATCGTCGGAGTGTGGCCGGACCGCCCGTCACGTCCATGGCAGTGTAGATGAGGCCAACCACCCAGTACACCACATACGACACAATGGTGGTGCCTGAAGGGAGGTGCGGAACAGTTACACAGAGAATTAGAGAGAGATAGATATAAATAAATAGATGGAAATACATATAAACAGATAGATAGATAGAGAGATATAGATTAATAGATAGCGACAGAAAAATAATTACAGTTATAGATAGATAGATAGAGTAAAATGAATATTCTCAAGTCAGATTCTACACTGAATATACATAGATTACTACGGTACTACTTTAAATTAGAGATGGAAGGTGACAGTTATAAGAGATGTGGATTATAGAAAAAAATAATATCTGTAGGTTTAGGAATGAATAAATGTTTCAAAAAATGTATAAAATTGAATAAATAAATACATAAACATCACAGTCCCCCCAACACTCACCAAAGACCATGAGGGTGAATGGATCATCTCCATAAGTGAGGAGGATCTTGTCCCACTGATGCTGCCAGAAGTCACCTGAGGCACCCCAGAAGTGCTGTAGGTGACTGGTGGACGAACACACACACACACACACACACACACACACACACACACACACACACACACACACACACACACACACACACACACAATGGTAATATTAGTAAAGTCTAGATAAGGACTAGGTCTACTTAATCTACACAAACACAAACACACACACACACACACACCTACACACAGAATAGGTTCATACTAGCAGCCCACTAGTGTAATGGTTAGCACGCTCGGCTCACAACCGAGATGTTCCGGGTTCTAATCAAATTTGACAAAATGTGATTATGTTCTTAAACGTTGTAACCTCTCCTCACCTAACAGTAAAATAGGTACGGGAGTAAGCCGAGGGTTTGTGACTTTGCAATCCCGGCAGGAGCGGAAGGCTGGAAATCCTACCCTCCTGTGTGTGTGTGTGTGTGTGTGTGTGTGTGTGTGTGTGTGTGTGTGTGTGTGTGTGTGTGTGTGTGTGTGTGTGTGTGTGTGTGTGTGTGTGTGATATGCGTGTCAGCATTAACACTGGTGCCCTACAAAAAACAAAAACAAAATTTTTTTTTTTTTTTTTATTAAAACTGGAAATATTCAAGAATTTAAAGCCAATGTGAATGACACTAGATATGTACGTATATGAATTCTTTCCCTCATCTGTTCTAACCATTTCATATGTATAATATAAAACAATTACATGGCATGATTGATTAAGTGTTCCTGGGTAATGGAGTGGTTTTGCTATAACCCTCCACTCACCATCCCCTTCCCTTACCATCACCTCCTCTTACCCTGCCAACCATCCCCTTTCCATACCCTTACCCAACCATCCCCTTCCCTTACCCTACCAACACCAACCCTCCTCTTACCCTCCCTACCATACCATCACCTTACCATACCATCACCTTACCCTACCCTCACCTCCCCTTTCCATACCCTCCCTTTACCATTCCCTACCATCACCCTTACACTTACTAGGTCAAGCTGTTCCGTAGTGCCACAAACACAATGGTACTTGATCCAATGATGAACAGAGCCTTCTTGAGAGTGGACCACAGATCAGCCGGGGCGGGGGAGGCTGGCCGACGCTGGACCATACCCTGATCACCCTGGTACGTTTCTGTCTCTGCCATCCTGTTGTAGAGATAATAAGGAAAGGAGGATTATTTTAGTATGTTTCTGTGTCTGCCATTCTGCTGTTAGGTAAAGAGAGTAAGGAAAACGGAAGATAAAGATTCGGTGTTGTGGGGTAAAGAGACAGTAAGGAAAGGAGGGTTAGTTTAGTGCATGTGTATTTACTTAGCCTGTTACAGCTTCTTAAAGTAGCATAAGGTAAAGAGAGAGTAAGGAAAAGAGGAAGGTATAATAATCACAATTGTCACAATAAAAAATATAAATCATTATTATTATCTTTATCGATTAAATTGTTGTAAGAAGTTCCCTCACCACCACCACCACCATAATGATGAATAAATATTCTAATAATAATAATAATAATGAATATGAGGTGATGGTAACGGGAATAATAAAAGTATTTCCTGTATCTCTTATTTTTTTCTATATATTTTTTTTAATATTTGATATTATAGTAATGATGAAAAAAAAGTCCAGATTCGTGTTCAGCATGATCTAAAACATCATTGTAACAATTTTCATGAGATTCGGAGATGTTGAGTTTCCGCGGTGCACAGCATGAGTAATCATCAGTGAGGACGTGAGGTTAGGTTAGTTGGCTTGCCACATCTATTACTAAACCGGACCTAATACCATACACGCCCGCTAATACTATATACTTTATATAGTATTATAGTATATATAGAATTATAGTAGTATAGTATATAGTATTAGCGAGTGTGTATGGTATTTGGTCTGGTTTAGTGATACATTTGGCAAGGCCCCTAACATAACCTGGACTCCTCACTGAAGCTTAGTCTTACACGGGAATGGAAGGGACAACAGACCCTAGGGTTCCTGCATATGTTGTGTTCTTATTGTGTTGCCGAGTGTTGTTTTGATTTCCGACACCAGCACTGCTACATCATGTGATTTAAAACGTTCAGAATGATAAGCTGTATCCTATGAGTAATGTAAAAACTGCCGCCATGAGACTGTTGGACTTCTTAATAAACCAAAAATAAATACCAAAGGAGGATTAGTTAAGTGCATGTGTACCTAAAAGACAGTAAGAGGAGAATTAATTTAGTGCATGTGTACTTAGTTTTTTATACTCTTAAAACAGTATCTAGTAAGGACAGAATGGAGGGAGTTGCCTGGTCGCATTTATTTAGTTTTCTTTAAGGTTAATTTTATGCATTGAGGCCAAAGGTAAGGGGTAAGGGGGAGTCTCTTTTCCAGGACAAGACTATGTTTACCTATTATATCAACTCATAATTAACACATGACCCTCTCTCTCTCTCCGTACCTGATCTGATCCTTATAAGTCACACTAAATGCACATGAACCTCCTCCTCCTCCTCCTCCAAGAATCGTCAAGGTTAAGTTACAATTCATGCATTCACTACTGGTCCATCATGCGTGATTATCTTTGTATTGCTTCACACAGACATTAATCTTTCACTCAAGGCTCTCTTCACACTATCCATCTCTCTCTCTCTCTCTCTCTCTCCCTGCATATACAGTAATCTTTGATCCGAAATATTTAAAACATCTTCAATTAATTCCTTCATCTCTCTTTTTCTTCCTTCATATACAGTAATCTTTGATCCTAATTATATTCAAAACCTTCTTTCCACTTCCTTAACCAGCTCACCATTCAACATTAATGTAATATTCATATTTCTTAGTGAATAACATGATTTTATTCACTATGTATCAGCATGTTAGTAAATTCATACATATATAGTTATAAGCTTATAAATAAATAAAGATGGTAAATTATATGATTGAATGTGTAAACTAATTTATACTGCAAACTAATATTTGATAAGAAAGATTTTGATTCTGATGTTGAAAGCGTGTGTGTATGTGTGTATGTGTGTGTGTGTGTGTGTGTGTGTGTGTGTGTGTGTGTGTGTGTGTGTGTGTGTGTGTGTGAAGAACCTTGTGGTGTCACTAAAATGTTTCTTGAATCAAACTAAATGTTCACTTGAAAACATGAAAGGAACTTAAATTGTATTGAGTCACAGTCTCTCTCTCTCTCTCTCTCTCTCTCTCTCTCTCTCTCTCTCTCTCTCTCTTTACCCTTTGTTAGAGTACACGAGAGAGAGAGAGAGAGAGAGAGAGAGAGAGAGAGAGAGAGAGAGAGAGAGAGAGAGAGAGAGAGAGAGAGAGAGGACAAAGACACCTTAATATATATTGGCTTTATTCCAATACGACTACTAATGCATGACAGCCAAAAGCAAAAAGAGTCACGTGTACACCAATATATCAAACCTTCCTTCCCACAAACACGATAAAAAAAATGCAAGTTAAGTCCATTTTTAAGCAAACTCTACGACGCACATATAACCTGTTAAGGACATACAGACATACACACACAGACAGACATACACACATTACATTACATACAAACATACACACACATAGATTACATTACATACAGACAAACAATATATTACATTACATTACATAAGACATTATATTAAATTATATTAGATACAAGGTAGAATTAGACATGGAACAGTCAATAAACTTTCTTTAACGTGTATTATGGATGTATAACTTAGTATTTAATCCCTTTATGTTTATGGTATTTAAGTGGTCATTAAGAGGTATAATTATAATTACGAGTGTGATGATGATTATGTGAAGGGAAGGAAACACTTGTGTATATCCTATCCATACACTTACAAATTTATATACACACACTCATACATACACAGACCTTATATGTTGCTCTATAAGGGTGATGAATGCTTGACAGATAGTAACTTACTTTGCACTGTTCAGGCACGAGGACAACGTGCCTCCTCCGTCAAAGTCGTGTTGGTTACTGAGCCGTCTAGTGATGGGCGCTTTGTGAACGAGTCGGTTCTTAGAGCCGGCTCTTCCAGATGAACGAGAAGAGCCGGATCTTTCTCGAGAGCCGTTTGAGATTTTTTTGAGAGCCGTTAATTTTTTTTTTTCTAGTTTTTCCATATTTTTGCAATTTTCTAACAAAATGCAAAAATTACCGATTGTTAATAATTATAGTAATGATAATAATAATAATAATACTTACGAGAATGAAGCCTATTCATAGAAATTATATAGTAAAATAGTTAAGTTACCCCTTCAAGTTAACAAAGAAAACTGTATTTCCAAGTGCTTTGCCCTCTGGCAAAGAGGGGTAACTCAACACATAAAACACATATATATGAATAATTCAGAAAATATATGGTGTATATGGCAGGCCAATGATGTGGAATGTACACTATAATATTCCCTACAACATATCGGTAAATGAAGACAATCTGATAATATTAAGAGGTCAAATTAAATTATAAAACTCGTCTCAAAATAGTGTACATATCGTA
>JAXIVD010000674.1:15000-30000 GCA_036785275.1 Cancer borealis | reverse complement strand
AAGGCTTTTTAACCTTTTAATTAAATAACAGGTACATTTGATTTAGTCTATGATTTGATATAAATTTGGTTTAAATTAAAATAAATTAACAAACGTTTTTTTAAAGTTTTTTCACCTTTCCTTAATTCAGTAGGTTTTGAAAGCTAACTAGCTAAGTTATCCTAAGAAATTCTTTCTAAATTATAAAGACTATAAACAGAATATGGGGAACTAAAATAAAATATTTGAGAGCCGGCTCTTTGGAGTGAACGAGAACGAAAGACTCGGTTCTCGGAAAAGAGCCGGAACGCCCATCACTAGAGCCGTCAGCCGTGAAGAGCGATCTCCAGAACAGGATTGCCAGATTTTCTCATGGGCTTATTACCAAATTCTTCGAGTTTTATTACGAGAGTCACTTTTTCATTACCAAACTTTCATAATATATACTTTTTATGTTTTGATTATATGATATAGCAATACCTCTAAGTAGAATTTTTTTTTTTACCTGAGAACTGGTGCCATGGTGTTTGTGTTGTGTCACACAACACAAACACCATGGCACCAGTTCTCAGGTTGTGTGTAGGTTCATTAATCAAAAAGAGCATCCAAGCCACCGTCTGTTTCCTCTGCAGCCGTATACATGTTGGTTGATGTAATTTTTTTTAGCATCCTTTCGGTTATTTTCAGGTCTTTGCAGCACCTCCCAGTCATCAACAGTGTGGTACGTATCCTTAGTACGGATTCAAGCATGGGAAGTTTCATTCTGTTTCGTACTTTAGTTTTTATTGCATTAGCATACACACATTACATTACATACAAACATACACACACATAGATTACATTACATACAGACAAACAATATACTACATTACATTACATACATAGACATTATATTAAATTATATTAGATACAAGGTAGAATTAGACATGGAAGTCAATAAACTTTCTTTAACGTGTATTATGGATGTATAACTTAGTATTTAATCCCTTTATGTTAATGATATTTAAGTGGTCATTAAGAGGTATAATTATAGTTACGAGTGTGATGATGATTAAGTGAAGGGAAGGAAACACTTGTGTATATCTTATCCATACACTTACAAATTTATATACACACACAGACCTTATATGTTGCTCTATAAGGGTGACGGATAGTAACTTACTTTGCACTGTTCAGGCACGAGGACAACGTGCCTCTTCCGTCAAAGTCAAGGATCATTTACAGAAGGATATACAGCCCAACGTTAAAGTTTAGATGACGGTCGACGGTGTAAATAATCCTTAGTCAAAGTCGTGTTGGTTACTGAGCAGTGAGCAGCGAGCTCCAGAACAGGGTTGCCATTTTTTTTTTTTTTTTTTTTTTTTTTTTTGGCCATCAGCCATGGCATTGGCTATTAGGCCATATAAATTAAATTTTGAACTTTTTTTTTTTTTTTTTAAGTATTATTTTATTTTATTTTTTTTTTTATTTGTTTATCAATTTATTTATTTTTTCCCTTTAATTTATTTACATGTTTGTTTGTTTGATTTTTTTAATTTTATTTATTTTTTATTTTATTTCTCATGGGCTTATTACCAAATTCTTCCGAGTTTTATTACCAGATTCACTTTTTCATTACCAAACTTTCATAATATATACTTTTTATGTTTTGATATGATATAGCAATACCTCTAAGTAGAAACAAAAATCTTACCTGAGAACTGGTGCCATGGTGTTTGTACAACACAAACACCATGGCACCAGTTCTCAGGTTGTGTAGGTTCATTAATCAAAAAGAGCATCCAAGCCACCGTCTGTCTCCTCTGCAGCCGTATACATGTCGGTTGATGTAATTTTTTTTAGCATCCTTTCGGTTATTTTCAGGTCTTTGCAGCACCTCCCAGTCATCAACAGTGTGATACGTATCCTTAGTACGGATTCAAGCACGGGAAGTTTCATTCTGTTTCGTACTTTGTTTTTTATTGCATTAGCATGCGAGAAAACTCGTTCAACAAATGCATTGCTGACAGGGATTGTTAGGCATGATAATGCATATGAGGCTAGTTCCTGATATGGTCTTGAATCATGGTTTGAGTAAGCTTTGATTTTCGACCAGAATACCACTGGATCATCAGGTATCTTGCCATTAAAGAGACTTTCCTCTGCCCAGGGGTGGTAAAGAATCCGCCGATACTGATTTTCACACGCTTCTGCTGTTTCGCCTTGTAGGTGGAGAAATGGGAGGTCTTTAAAAGGTGGCCTATTCATCTGTGTGAGAACTATGTTGGGTGACAAATTTTTTAGTCCATCATACATGTCCCGACTTTGTGATAACCGCATCTTTACCTGTTCAACAAGCTCTAACAAAATTTTTCTACAGCGACCTTGCAAGTTCTCCAATTTCACTTTATCTTTGCCGAGCAGACGCTGACATTCTGACAAAAACTTTTCTCCAAAATCAATATTTTCCAAAGGTAGTGGCATGTCCTCATCATACACTCGACGAGTCAAGGAAGTGAAATGTATGTCCAGTTCATGAAACAGTTGAGAGGGCTCGGCGTTAGTTGACTGAAACAGTGCATTAACTCTTTCAAATTCAGTCACTAAAGGAGAAAGAAACACAAAATATAGGTAATTCAGGTCATCAGAGAACATGTCGCACAACTGTCTTGCTTTGTAGCGAACATCTTGGGTACTTTCTACCTTAGCAATGCTGAAATATGCTTTAAGTTCCTTCCAGTTTACTAAGATGTTGTAAATTACTTTTCCTCGCACAAGCCATCGAGTTTCTGACATCTTAAGAAATGGGCTGGGAATATCTGACCGCTCTTCATTCACATTAATAGTTTCGAAAAGCATTTTATAGGTTTCCCTTCTAAGAGTACTCTTCTTGAACCACTTTGGCACCTCTTTCAACATAAATCCTAAGTTTGAGGGTAGTTTTTCAAAACCCTTATGCACACACAATGCCAGACTGTGACATATATAAGGCATTTTCACACAATTGGGTGACTCTGTTTTCAATCGTGACCATAAAGAATTCTTATTACCAGTCATGTTGCTTGCTCCATCACTTGAAAACCCAATGCACTTCTTGATCTCAATCTTGTACTTCTCTATAAGTGTTTTCACAGCCTCAAACAATGCAACACCTGTTGTTTCAACAACTTTTACTAGTCCCAAAAAGTATGTTCCCATTTTATCATTTTCGCCATCCAAAAATCTTATGCATACACATAAACTTTTGTTACTTGCAATGTCTGTAGATTCGTCAACAAGCAAACAGAAGCATTTAGCTGTTTCTAACTTCAAAACCAATTCCTCCTCAAGAGCAGGGGAAATTACTTTGGTAATTAGCTTGGAACACTTTGTGCGATGAAGTTTTAAGTTCTCAAGAGTGCTTCCCACTCCGTTCCGTTTTATAATTTCACTCAAGTGGTCGACAGCAACAATTGGACAGTGGCATGTGATTCCCACAGCAAGCTGCAGTTCAGCTATTTTCAGAGCTGATGATATTGTCTTAAAGTTCTGAAACATAGACGTACTTGCAGAGCTGAACGGGGAGACTCGCTGTGTATGGTGTTTGGAGTCTGCATGAGCTTTCAGGGTTGCTGTTTTTAGCTGCATATATTTGCGACACAATTTGCAGTATGCCTTCAGAGTTCCATCCTTCGCCTTTGATACCCATGGGAATTGTTTTTCCCACTCGGTGTGGTACACGCGACCGGATTCATATGAATCTTTCGACTTAGACATGGTGACCAACACCAACTCAGTCAACAACGAACTGGCCGCCAGTCGAGCGGGGGGCAACGGTATAGAAAATGGCGAGCGGGTGGCGATCAATTTTATTATTAATGCTTTTCAGTTCTTTGTTCTTGCACCACTTAGTTTTGTATAATTCTATTAATGCTTTTCAGTTCTTTGTACTTGCACCACTTAGTTTTGTATAATTCTATTAATGCTTTTCAGTTCTTTGTACTTGCACCACTTAGTTTTGTATAATTCTATTAATGCTTTTCAGTTCTTTGTACTTGCACCACTTAGTTTTGTACAATTCTATTAATGCTTTTCAGTTCTTTGTACTTGCACCACTTCGTGCGGGTGGCGATCAATTTTATTAATGCTTTTCAGTTCTTTGTACTTGCACCAATTTGTTTTATATAATTCTATTATGCTTTTCAGTTCTTTGTACTTGCACCACTTCGTGCGGGTGCGGGTGGCGATCAATTCTATTAATGCTTTTCAGTTCTTTGTACTTGCACCACTTTGTTTTATATAATTCTATTAATGCTTTTCAGTTCTTTGTACTTAGTTTTGTATTGTCTCTTAATTTCTTCTTACTTTCCAGTCATGCAAGACTGGTACCAATTTTCTTGGTAAACATTTCTCTTAATTTATTACTATACTTTTTTTTTTAATGCTTAGTTTTGTATACTTTTATCTCTTAATTTCTTCTTACTTTCCAGTCATGCAAGACTTGGTACCAATTTTCATTGGTAGTACAGTTTTGTTTTATCTCTTCTTACTTTCCAGTCATGCAAGACTTGGTACCAATTTTCATTGGTAGTACAGTTTTGTATACTTTTATCTCTTAATTTCTTCTTACTTTCCAGTCATGCAAGACTTGGTGCCAATTTTCTTGGTAGAACAGTTTTGTGGGAGAATACTCAACCTCCAGTAGGTTATTTTACATATTTTTTTTTTTTTTTTTTTTTTTTTTTTTTTGGCCATCAGCCATGGCATTGGCTATTAGGCCATATAAATTAAATTTTGAACTCCCTTTTTTTTTTTTTTTTTTTTTTTTTTTTTTTTTTTTTTTTTTTTTTTTTTTTTTTTTTTTTAATCAATTTATTTATTTTTTATTTATTTACTTTCTTTTTTCCCTTTAATTTATTTACATGTTTGTTTGTTTGTTTGTTTGTTTGTTTGATTTTTTTTATTTTTTTTTTTATTTATTTATTATTTTTTTTTTTATCCATTTTATATTTGTACATAGAAAAAAAAACTAAAATAAAAATATATTCATACAATTCCAGTCACGCATCATGCATACACATTCATACTTGGGAGCCTGAACCTAAGGCAAAAACTAAAGTCATTAGTCAGGGAAAGTAGGGGACAAAAATGATACATACATATAATGGGGGAGGATACGTACGAATACGTATTTACAATAAATTTGGGGATAGGTGCATAACATCCACGCTAGACACATAATCATTCATTCAAAACATATTTATAATAAAAGAAAGTGCAGTATATACAAAGTGTCATCAATAAAAAAGAAAACATTGAAATATACAAGTAAGTCATAACTCTTTGATTAAGTTGGTCTCTGCCAGGAAAATCATCAGGTTATCGACCACATCCGGATGCTGGTCACCCAGAAGGGTGGTCTGCGTCATCGGAAGGCGGCGGGCCTCACAGCAAGCTGCGAGGGACCGTCGCGCCTCCCGATAACGCCCTCGAGCTCTGCAGCGGACCTAGCCAGCATGTCAGCCTGCTCATTCCCGTAAATACGCGAATGACCAGGCACCCAAAACAAAGAGAAAGACTTACGGCGTGAATTTAACTTATTAATGATGTTGCCTTGGATTTCATTGGCATCCGTGCGCCCTGACTCTATCGCCTGAAGGGCTGACATAGAGTCCGTGAAAATGACAATTACGTTATGATTTGAATTTAGTGCATAATCTATGGCTTTATCAATTGCAAAAAGTTCTGAGGAAAAAACCGATGTATGGGAAGGTAGACGGAACCTGAGGGCACATTCACGCGACCAAACACTAGCACCCACACATTCATTCGACTTGGAGCCGTCAGTGTACAGGTGGAGCGTGGGAGGGAGGCTAGCGACGAGAGCCCGGAAGTGATATCCTATCTCCACCTCGGTCATGGCAGGCTTGTGCTTGGGTAGCCATTTTGTAATGGTGTTGGCTTTGGGCTCCCAAGGGGCTGTTGTTGGTAGCACAAGCTGGTCAACACCGTCAAGGTCCACTTCACACTTCTGGCATAAAGTGTGAAGGCGGACAGCTAGTGGACGGTGTCGACCAGTGTGGAGATGGTGGTGCTGCTTAATAACAGTAGCTGCCATGAGACCGAGTGGAGTCTTCCGGGCCGTTGACAGGCCGTATGCCAGTAATAGGCCGTCCCGTCGCATACTTAGTGGTGGTATATTGGCCTCAACCTCCAAACGCCCCACGCGTGTACACCGTAGGGCTCCAAGACACATTCGCAGACATGCATTCTGAAATACATCCAGCCTCCTCAGTGTTGCGTCCGACGCTGACCCATACACCGGTGAGCCATAGTCTAAGTGAGAACGAATTAAGGACTTGTACACCATTAATAAAGATTTTCTGTCTGCTCCCCAAGAAGTACCTGATAGGTATTTTAGGACATTGACTTTTTTATGGCAACGAACTAGTAAATTGTTTATGTGTGTTTTCCAATTGAGTCTGCTGTCAAAATGCAGACCCAAGAACTTAACTGAATTTTGAAACGGTATCGGCTGGCCTTGAAGAGAAATATGCAAAGCGGGAATTTTACGTTGAGTGAAAACTACACCGATACACTTTGGAACAGAAAACTTAAATCCCCACAGAGAGGCCCACTGTTGGACGGAGTCAAGAGCAATTTGAATCCGTCCAGCCGAGAACTGCGCATTTGGCGACGAATGCCATAACGCACAGTCGTCAGCATAGAGCGAGTATTTAAGATTTCTTGGGACAGGAGTTGATGACAGAATATCATTAATCATAACACAAAATAAAGTAGGACTAAGAACACTACCCTGTGGCACCCCATTTTCCTGGACATAAATGTCCGAGAATACGTTACCGGGAAGCTTGACAGAGAAAGTTCTGTCCTGTAAGAAATTATAAACAAAAATGGGCAAGTTACCTCTTAAACCGTGAGCATGGAGTTTCATGAGGATACCGTGTCGCCATGTCATGTCGAAGGCTTTGTGAATGTCCAAGAACACTCCTATCATGAATTCTTTTTTGGCGAAAGCCTCTGAAATGCAATGCTCCAGGTGCATTAAATGGTCCATCGTGCTTCGGTATTTACGAAAACCCGATTGTTGACCACTTAACACACCTTTTGCTTCTAAAACAAAAAATAGCCTTTTGTTAATCATGCGTTCCATGACCTTACAGAGACAGCTCGTGAGCGCAATAGGGCGAAACGCACTGGGGTCCGTAAGGCGACCAGTCTTTTTGGGTATTGGGATAACGTGAGCAAAGTGCCAAGATTGGGGGAAGGTGTGAGTGGTCCAGATTCTATTATAAAGGGAGAGTAATTTAGAAAGTGAACTAGGGCCGAGATGTTGGAGCATGCTGTATGATATTTGATCTGGAGCAGGACTGGAGCCTTTACAGGATTTCAGGGCAAGGAGGAGTTCATCCGGCGTAAACTCTGAGTTGTAATCAGTGTTTACGCCTCCTGTGGCAAAGTTTGGGACTGTTTGTTCTGCTGCCTCCTTCCGGGGAAGGAAGGCAGGGTGGAACGAGGCGGAGCTACTCGCCTGTTCAAATTGCCGGGCTAAGGTGTTGGCAATAGCTGGGGGGGTGTCTGTAACATCCCCGTTGGTGATGAGTGTGGTTATCGGAGTGGTTGTTTTTTTCCCGCTAAGGACATGGACTGTGTTCCATACCTGTCCTAGCGGGGTTGTACGGCTTACTGATGACGTGAACTCTCTGAAAGAGCCCCTCTTAGCTTGAAGGATGACTTTCCTTGCCTGAGCCCTTGCCTTTTTATAGGCTATGAAATTATCTTGACTGGGCTGCTGGCTGAAATACCTGTATCGCCTATTACGCTCACGAAGTGCTTGTCGGCAATCCGTTGTCCACCATGGAACTCCATGCTTTGTGTGAATTGTAGAAGTTTTCGGAATACATGCCTCAGCGGCGTGTAAAATGGATTGTGTTGCGTTGCTAACCATTGTGTCAGTGTCCTCGCCAGATATATCCATATCGGCGATCACACGGAAGGTTGCCCAATCTGCTTTCTTAAAATTAAATTTAGGTGGAGGAGGGATAGTGGCAACGTCGCGTGCGTAAGAAATGCAGATTGGTAGGTGGTCACTTCCGTGTGCGTCGTCGCTGACCTCCCAAGAGATCAGCGAAAACAGAGCGCGCCAAATTGATATTGAAGAGCTGGTCTGCAGCGCAACAAACTACATACTAATATAAACAAAAGAAAAACATAAATAAAGATACATAATGAAAAGAATGAAAATAATGATAATAATTAAAAATATAAAAATACAAGGTTTATAATAGTTGTGGCTACTCGATCTACATATTTAGGGAACAGGTACAACACGTCCTCTAAGTCTTTAAGGGGAGACTGCTACAACGGGACGGGACGCATACTATTCAAGTACGGGTCCTGTCAAGCTTGACCGAGTATTTTTTTCAGTACGGAACAGGAACAATCAGTTCATATCGTTAAATATTATTATGTTTGGGGGAAATGCCAATAGGGAATAGGGGGGCGCGCGCCCCCCTCTCGCGATTTCCCGAAAGTCCTCGAATCTCTCAGCTCCCTGAAGAAACTTCTCGCGCCCCCTGGACAATACATCCCCGGCACAGCACTATGCATTCGTTTATAATTCTTATGTCAATTTTATTCTCTATAAACTGCATACATGTAACTTTATCTTTGTAACTTAGTTAGTGTTTATGATATATATTATGTCATTTAGATTTTGTAAAAACAAAGTTATTTATTAGCTGCTCCTAATGCCACCCTGCCGCCCCCTTTTGCCTCTGCCCCCCCAGATCTTTCCACCCCCAGGGGGGCAATACCGCCCACTTTGGGAACCACTGATTTCTACACTCTCTGAGCTCTCCGTGGCCCACATTTTTTCACTCAAGCATACTTGAAAATTCTTCCAGTTTGCATCCCTCAACCTCCATTTCTTCTTCTGCACCTTTATTTTCTTTTCATTCTTACCTACCACCATACATTCTACCATAAGCATATTGTGATCTGACACAATATCAATCATCCCGTCTTCATCTATCCACATCCGAGTAAGAATAATTAATAAGGGAAACGTTGATCAGGTTTTATAGAATTTAGTAGTCAGGATAGAACACGTGGAAATGGGTACAAGCTAAGGCCTCTTCTATTTGTTCTCAATAATCTACTCCGGATTCTGCTCCGAATCCGAGTCTGTTTTGGATTAATTGGGTGCAAATAGAACAGCAGAATCTGTTTTGGATTCGCTGGATCAAAACAATAACAATGAGAGGCCAGTCGCTCCCCAGCCGTCACACTAGTCACTTCTCCGAGGAAGTGTTGAGAGTTACAACTTTCATTTCCTGATGCATTTAGGGTGACAGCGGCATCCCTAATTATCACCAACCTGCTTATTGTACAATAAAAAATCTTTATATAACTAAATGTGTTATTGAAAACACCATTAGATTCTTGAAAAGTAGATTCAAGTCTGATGAACCTCAAGGTTAACCTTGACAATGTTACACCTATTATTTCTTTACAAATACTGCTCCACCTCTTTATTATAAATATACTATACATAGTGTACTCAACATATCTGTGAAGGTTTCTGGCGGTGCTCACCATTTTTTACCTCGCAAAACTTCTTTGAATTTATGATAGGTTATGTTAGGCCGGCCACACACGTGCAGTTTTAAGTGACAGTTATGACTGTTCAGTTATAACTGACACAGTTTAAACTGACGTCAGTTAAAAATGAAATGCACACACACACACAGTTCAATCCCTGTTTTTACCATGGATTCCGAGGAGTACGATCTTGCCGCTCTCGGTGTATTCTTTGTAATGCTACAAACAAATAGAAAAAAGAAAACTAAAAAGCGTAAACAGTGGTGCAAAAAGTGGTTATTAAGGCGAAATCAATGTTCTGATATTAAATTATTAAAGGAATTAAGTGAAGAACCAATTGATTTTCTCAATTATTTGCGCATGACTGAAAGAGTGTACCAAAAGTTGCTTTCGCTGGTTTCTCCTTTCATTAAAAAGAAAGATACAATAATGAGAAGAGCAATATCGCCACATGAAAGATTAACTGCTACCTTGACGTTTCTAGCAACAGGACGGTCGTATGAGTGTCTCAAATTTTCCACAAGAATATCACCTCAATCTCTTGGAAAAATCATCCCAGAAACATGTAACATCTTGTACAAAGTTTTGGGGAAGTATATGCAGGTATGTATTTTATAAATGTATTTATTATGAGAAATGAGAACATAATCATATTTTATTGACAAACTGCATCTATTTCCAGAACGGTTTTACATAGATTTTTAAAGAAATACACTTTAATGTGACATTTAATATCAGCTAATTAGATTTTTTGTTAGCTAACACATTTACACATTAGGATCAAAGTGAGTAAAATAAGAGGATGATGTGACATTTAATCTCAGCTAATTTGAATTTCTGTTACCTAACTCCTTTATACATTAGGATCAAAATGAGTAAAATAATAGGATGCTGTGTTTTCCAGAGAAAGCAATGAGTTTTCGCTTCTGTCATGAGTGTCTGTACTTGAACCTTGCTCATATGTTGGAGACGGTGAAGGTGCGGGACATGGGGTACTAATAGGACTCTGGCTTGTTGATGAAGCATAATGATACATTGACGATGTGCTTAGATAACCCATTTCAGCCTCAAACAGTATGTCATTGATTTTTTTTCTGCAACGAGGGCCACACGTTTGTCTAGAGCTTTTAACCTCAGAGCAATAGTGCTTCCTATCAAATCATATCGGTCAGGTTGTTCCTTAGGTCTTTTGAAGTGGTCACGCATTGTAGTCAGCACTTCTGATGTCAGGTCATCCTTTATCTTATTTCTTTTATTAGAACCAGGCCTTGAGGTTATTGGTTGTTTTGGTTGTGTTTGTGACACTTCTTGAACATCCGCAATTGTTGATGTAGACATTGTAGAGTCTTCAGCATCAAAATTCACTTCTTCAACTGGGAGTGGATTGTCATCAAATATCTGAAAAAGACACAAAATATATTAACAATATTAAGAAATTAGGAAAATATAAAATTTTAACTTATAAATATTTAAAAATTTTAAATTATACAAATCTTGTAACATTTTTTTATCCATGTTTGTTTCAGTTTCCCAACTCAGAGGAAAAATGGAAAGAGATTGCAACTTTGTTTGAGGAAAGATGGCATTTCCCCCACTGCATCGGTGCCATGGATGGCAAACATATTGAAATAATTCCCCCTCATAACTCTGGATCGTATTATTATAATTACAAAGGCAAACATAGTATGGTTCTTCTTGCTATAGTTGATGCCAAATACCAGTTCCTACTGGTTGATTTTGGAACTAATGGACGGATTTCTGATGGTGGTGTTCTTCAGAATACATCGTTCTTTGAAAAGCTGGTGAACGAGAATTTACACATTCCTCAGTCTGACGATGTCAGTGACAACTTCAAAAATTTTCCATATGTCTTCGTTGCTGACGATGCATTTCCTCTCAGAACTAATATTTTGAAGCCATTCAGGCAAGGATTATTAGATTCAGCCAAAAAAGAGGTTTTTAACTCGATTATCTCGAGCAAGGCATATTGTAGAGAATGTTTTTGGGATACTTGCTTCACGCTTCCGTATTTTTCAGTCCCCAATTAATTTAGAACCAGAGAATATTGAGAAAGTAGTAATGGGTACCTGTGCATTGCATAACTTTTTGATTGAACAACAATCTAGTACATACGCCCCTGTGAACCTTATGTATCAAGAAAATAATTATGATGGATCTGTTATTTCTAGTGGCTGCGATAGTTCACAATCAAATATGATTCCACTAAATCGTCGTAGTGGAAATATTTCTAATGACGCAAAAGAAGTCGGAGAACAATTTATGAACTACTTCATGAATGATGACAAAGTGCCATGGCAAATTAAACACATTTTAAAATACAAATAAATAATTTTGCTGGCTATAACCACCACAAAACGCAGGATTTCAATGTTAACTGATTGTCTGTTATTCAACAAAAACTGAAAGTGGGTGAAATGGGGCAATGATTTTTATACAATAATAATAGGCCTAATAATAATAAAATGAATTTCCTATCTTGTTTCTCTTACCTCTTCGTTTTCATTGTCCAGATTTGAACGTGACGTCCTTGGAGTATCTTGATCTTGCAGGAATTCAAGCAGGTAATGCAAGCAAAGTACCGGCTTGTAGATGCTGTCTGTAGATGCTCCAGACTTCTTTGATGCCTCAACCTTCTTTTTCTCCTTGCGATAAGCACATCTCAAACTATTAATTTTCATTACGACAGACTTCTTGGTGGCACCAGGCTCAAGTTCCTCCAACTTCTTTACTAATTTGCTATAGGCAACATCTTTCTTTGTGCGGTCATGATATTCTTCGCTTTTAACTTGCCACAGGCAAGGTTCAGATCGATAGAGTTCAATGAATTCAACAATCACTTGGTTTTGTTTACGTGCCATCTCAACAAACTGCACTCACCGCTACCACCTGTAGAAATGAGAAGTTGAGAACTGTACAGTTACGAATCCCCACACACGCTCAGTTCAGTTACTCCTTTCAGTTAAAAATATGGAACATTGTATTTGTCTCAGTTTAACTGTACAGTTTTGTTGAACTGATGAAATGAGCAACTGAGATACCCACACACGTGCAGTTTTAACTGACAGTTATAACTGAACAGTTATAACTGTCAGTTAAAACTGCACGTGTGTGGCCGGCTTTAGGTTGGTTAGATTATGTCAAGTTATGGTTCTGTTGAAGTTGTTAGGTTACGGTTATGTTATGGTTAGGTTCGATTATATAAGATTTTTTACATTTTATCACCCGGAAGTTATGGTTCGCAAATTAGTTTTTTTGGGGGGTTTGGGTATTGAAATGTAAAAATCTTATGTAACCGAACCTAACTGAACCGCACCAAACCTAACAACATAACCATAACATAACTGCAAACTAACCTAACAACCTTAACCTAACCAGAACATAACTTCAAAGACATTTTGCGAGGTAAATAATGGTAGCACCCCCTAAAACCTTCACAGATGTGTTGAGTACACTATGTATAGTATGTAAGACTTCATGTATATAATAAAGAGGTGGAGCAGTAGTTGTAAAGAAATACCTCTTATTTCTATATATGTCTAATCTGTAGCGCCTATAGGCTTTCCCTGGTTAGGTTAGATTTGGGTAAAACTTTACTTTTACATCCAGCCAAAAAACCTTACATTCCCACATGTCTTCATGTTTATTGGGAGAAGATGGGGAATGGGGATATCTTATTAACTATTTATTTGGGACGATAATGAGTGTCAGAATCATTTGTGTATATCAATGTAGAGTAGAGCTTCCCCTTAACCAAAATAAACTTTGGGGATATCTTATTTAACTATTCATATGCTACGGTTATACATATTTTTGCAAACATTTATGCAGAATTTTTGTACCATTTAATCTCTTTCACGTACAAGTAAATAGTTTTCTTGGGAGTATATATCAAAATTCAAAGAAAATAAATAACCCGGTTAGAGGCTGCTGTTATATCTCCTTCGTTTCTGGTATTCATCACCATTATTATACAATTTTAAGCCTACAGTAGTATTTCTGAAACATTTTTCTACCACTTAATATCTTTCTCGCATATATACACTGTTTTTATTGGAGGTATATATTAATAATAGATTCCGAGAAGAGGCTGCTGTTATATATCTCCTTTGTTTTTGATATTCATCACCACTATTATACAATTCTGTGCCTACAGTAACATTTCTACAATATTTCTCTACCGCTTACTATCTTCCTCGTATATATACACTGTTTTATTGGAGGTATATATCAATATTAACTTCTGAGAAGAGGCTGGCTCAGGCTGGTGCAAAAAACCCGCGAACGAGTGTCGTCTGCTATAACCCACCTCCAAATCAGATTCGACGGATTCAGGAATCTGTTACAGATCACGGGTTAAGATGGTAAATAGAACACGATTTCGCGGCTAAGCCCCGCCCAGAGCGGCCAAGCCCCACCCAGATTCAGTGATCTGAAACGGATTTACGCAAATAGAAGAGGCCTCTAGAAAAACCTTGTAGGATGTATAACAGGAGAGGCCATGACGTCACACGAGTGAAGCTGCTATAAGCTCCGCCCACCTATGCAAGTCAACCCAAAACATTGCGCTGCTGACTAGAGTCCCGACACTCACCCACCTCAATACTTTGTCGTTATGCCGGCTTGTTCGGTCTATGGCTGCACCAGGAGAAGTGAGGATGGAGAAATATCCTTTCACCGGTAAGGTGTAGAGATTTTCACGGCCAATCATTGTATGAAATGCTAGAAAACTGGGTTAGATCATGAGCGCGCCAAAATTTGCGGGGAATCGTAATGACGAATTGTCTTCATAATTTTACGCACAATTTATCTTATGTGAGATCTCCATGCGAATAAATCAAATTTAAGTAATGCATATATCTATATGTATCAACAGAAGTGCAGTGAACATATACTATTGACTATTAAAAGTCACAAATGTGATAAATCTTGCCGTGTTTGATACAAATTTCTCTGCTACAATATTCACTTTGACAGTTATGACTTACACAAGCAAATAGTAATCAAATTACTGGACTATATAGTTCCTTGTATCTTCATAATCAATATTAACACATTGTAATTTCTCTAAACCTTGAAAAATTCTGCAAAAAGTCTTGGATAAGGATGTCGAGTTATGGGAGGCAATCATTGGCTCTTCTGATTCCAATAAACTTTTGGTAAAAGTGCAGAATGAGGCCTTCTGCCCTTTCATTTCTCTTCTTCCCTACATACTCTACATAATGTACTCAACCCATCTGTGAAGGTTTTAATAAGGGGGATGTAGGAAAAGTTCTTACGATCAGTAGTCAGGATAGAACAAGAAATAACGGTTACAAACTAGAATAATGTAGATTTAATAAAGAAATTGGCAGAAACTGGTTTACAAATAATAGGTTGGTAGATGATTGGAACAGTCTAAGTCAGCAGGTAGTTAGTACA
>JAXIVD010000674.1:0-10000 GCA_036785275.1 Cancer borealis | reverse complement strand
CTTGCACTCCAAGTCACACGTCCCTCTGCTAAAGTCTCATTTAGATTTTCTAGATTCATCTCATCCATGAACTCCGTAAGCATCTCACACCCTCAACTGTCATGTACACCACAATCATTATCATCCTTTCACTTCTAACTCCTACAGCTAACACATCCTCACTCATGGCACTGTTTCCTACATCTATCACATCAACCTTAAAGTTCCTTTCTTTCTTGTGAAGAAAGGCTACGCCTCCTCCCAGTGTTTCCTGTTTTTTATGTCCCTTTCCAATCATTACATACTCACTACTGTCCATTCAAACTTTATCCCTTAAGTGTGTTTGTCACTCCAACCACATTCAATTTCCATTCATTCAGCTCCTTGCATGCATCCTCAAATTTTCCGATGCCTCATCCTCTCACATTCATACAGTTCATCGCTTGGTGGGTGTCTTCTCTTCTTCCTTTACCATTCATTCTATACTGTTAGGCTCGGTCAAGGCGATCCTTATTATTTCGCTAGAGGCAGAAAAGGAAGAAACAGTTATTATAAGTGGTAAAGGCATTCCACTTTCTGACAAGTTGAAAGGAATAAAATGACAACGTAGATGGAAAAAAAAAAAAAAAAAAAAAAAAAAAAAAAAAAAACTTCCGCCTGTTCTTCTTCATTGATATTGTATAGGATCATAAAAACACAAGTTGAGTTATTACATTTGGCCATATCATTGTAAACATCAAGCTTTACAGTGAGTTTCATAAATAACTGTTCGAGATATACTCTATTATATAACATAATATCACTAGCTATTAATATCCAAATTGCAATTTTCTTAAAAAAAATATGTTGCGATTCATAGGAGAAAGTTGTCCTGAGGTAATCATAGGAGAAAGTTGTCCTGAGGTAATGGACATCTTTCTTAATTATTATTCTTCGTCATCATTGTGATTTGATGATTATTTATTTTTAAACTCTTGAAATATGAATAAACAAATGGGCAACCTAACAAAAACAATATACATTATCTTGTAAACATAAACTCTACTTTGGTGTGTAATGGTGATGCTTTGTGACTAGATAAAGATAGGTAGTTACGCTTAGTCTTACCAGCTAACATCTTTGGTTTCATTCTTTATTTAAAGTCACCAGGTTGTACATCCTGATATATGATCTGTCTGTCTGTCTCTCTCTCACTCTCTACTGTTTATGTTATGACAACTTTCTACAAGGGTGGGACGAAGGAGGAGGAGAGAGGGAGGGAGGATGAAAAATTAAATATACCATCACAAGATATAATCCAGCAACTATAAGAATGAGCATTAAAAACAAAAATATCTCAATATTCAATACTCTATATGAACAAGTGAATGCCTTACTGAAAGCCCATTTAAGGCTGAAAAATGACTGATCTCATATATTATAACATTTTACTTGCTCGTTTCACCCCCAAACAGTAAGGCAAGAGTTGATCCTTTCTGGGGAGAATCACGAAGGCAGAATGCTAGCGTTGACAGGCCTAGGAGGGTAGAGCACGCAGGGGAAATATCTGGTTGGGATTGAAGGGAGGGAGGGAAAGGAAATAGGGTACAATAAGGGAGAAGATACAAAGGGTTAAGGGGGAGGGGCTAGGAAAGGTCAAAGGTTATGGGTCCCAGAGCCAGATCACAAGACCAACACATCCTGCCACTTCGTAATGACTAGCTAGGGTAAAAAGGACCTTCCACGCCTTGGACTCTTGTGCCAAGCTCATTTGTGCAGGAGTATTATACATATTGGGGTGGGTAGTAGTAGTGGTGGTGGTGGTTAGGGAGGGCTAGTGTATGCATGTATTTCAATAGTCTACCTGGTGATCTATTAATTAGCACCTTGTGTGACTTGCTATCGTTGTTGTTATGTTGTATTTTCTCTCTATCTCTCTCTATTTTAATGTCATGCTTTTTTCTAGTTTTTTTTTTTAGCCCTTAAACCGATACATTGTAGGATGGTGTGGTCATGTTAATCACTGTGTTGGAATGACTAGAAGGCTGCGGCAGTTCCTTTGATTATCTTATCTTCCTACGTTCAGGAGTGGGACAGGGCAGGGCAGGGCAGGAGGGGCTAGTGTGGTTGTGTGACTAATTTCTGAAGCTCTGCACAAAACTAATAAAGTATATTGACCTTACTCTTCAAAGCTGCCCCAAAAATCTGCCATCTACAGCATTTTTATAAATCTTCAAACTCGTCACAAAAATTATCTTATACAGTACATACATACATATATATACGTATATTCTTATTTATACTATATATAGTTTTTTTTTATTATTTGTTATATCACAACTCACAAGAACTGTTTATTCACAATTCTAGCAGTGGGAATGTTAATGTTTTCTGCTAATCATGTCTGTGATCCATGATGAGAGACTATGTAGGTAAGTGTGTGTGTGTGTGTTGAGGTCATCTCGTGCGTGTGTGTGTGTGTGTGTGTGTTGAGGTCATCTCGTGCGTGTGTGTGTGTGTGTGCATCTATCTCACTCCTCACACAACCCACTCTATCCCCTGCCTAGCCTAGCCTAACCTAACTGCCCTCACACCCTCCCTTCAATCCAAGAAAAAGTAAGGAATGAGAATAACTAATATTATCCAGAGGGAGGGAAGGAAGTACAGGAAGGAAGGAAGGAAGGAAGGAAGGAAAGAAGAAAGGAAAGAAGGAAGGGAAGAATGAAGGAAAGAAGGAAGAAGGGAATGAAATGAGCTTATGTAGGATGGTGGCAAGAAGTTAAGTAGGGAATAACCTAGGGTGTTTGTTAGGCAATAAGGCAGTGCATCAATACTCCCAAGATGCTGTCAATGATATGCAACACCTCTGACTTGGGGTTAACATGAAGGGGAGGAGAAGAAGGCTGTTAAGGGGAGAGGGATGAGATGGGGTACTTAAGAAAATGGTACATACATAAATGCTACATAATTATAGAGGTAATTATAGAGGTTAGGAATGTTAATTAGAGGTTGGTAGAACATCACATTCCACTAACCTCATTTACATCACAGGAATAAAACATGTATGTGTGTATGTATATGTGTGTGTGTATGTATGTGTGACTCTCTCTGCTTAACTTGCTAACAATGTATCATCCTTTCAGCACTACGTAATGAGTCAACAACAACAATAATAATAATAATAATAATAATAATGATCACAATAAGGGAGTGAGTGAGTGAGTGAGTGATACTGGCTGGGCCCAGGAACAGCAACAAGCAGCATGCACACCTGTCTGGTTGAACAGTTAAAACAATCCTCGGTAAATGATTGTTCGTCCTCGTTTGCTGCACACCTGAGAGCAGAAACACAGCAAACACTACAAGAATAAATGGGGGTAAAGGATATTCATGGGTGGAATGGGGATGGGAGGGAGGTTAAGTAGGGTTCTGCAGTGTCTCTCTAAAGCTCAGTGTATCTTTTTTATTAGTATTGTCATGTTAGGGACTAGAGAACAGACAGTCATGCAGTCATCTTTAATTGGAATATCTTTTCAAAAACTAAGACTTCCATCCGATATAAGAAGAATTGCAGCATCCTATCTCTCTTTCAGACAGTAGTATAGTAGTATGTAAATATGACAAGTGTACTGACTCTCTACTACATGCTTTTTTTTTAAAGGGAGGGAAGGGAAGGGGTTTGGGGGTTGGGGTGGAGTTGGTTGGTTGGCAGAAAAAAATATATGTATATATAATGATGGTCACAGACTGAAGGAGGTACCAACGCGGCCCTAACTGCCTGCTAGCCACGTACGTCTCCTGAAGGTGAAATAGCAGTAAGTAAGTCTTCCCACCACTTAGTAGGCGTTAGGGAGGACCTTTATTTCCATCATGGCCGCTCCCTCACACACACACGACTACTTTTAAACCTTCTGAAATACGTGTTTATTGATCTATTATTCTGGTTAACACATACATGAAAACACTAATACGTGGTAGTACTGTTACGTAGCAGCGCCACTTCCATATCTTCCTTTCTGGCTAAGAGGAGAAGGAAAAGTAGTAGTAGTAGTGTTGTTGTTATGGGGACCAGAGACGCCTTGGGGGCCATGGGTGGAGGCTGAGGGAGTGGTGGTGGTGGTGGTGGTGGTGATGAGGGGGACAGTCACCTCACTTAGCGGGCACTGACAGGGTACTCGGGTAGCTGCCGCCCGACGTGTGACGACTGCGACGACCCAACTTTGATCTGTATGGGTAAGGCATGTGAGTGAGATTGTAAAAGTGAAGGAAATAGATGCATAATATGGAAAATTGCTCTATATAAAATAAAATATGGATAAAGTGAACAAAACAGACGCATATATGGTAAATTTCTCTATATATAATAAGTGTAAGGTAAGGTAAATACGTGTGTGTGAAGCTGTAAAAAGGAACAAAACCGAAGCATAATACGAGAAATTTCTATACATAAAATAAAGTATTGATACACGTTAGCCAGAACCTCATGCCTTTTACCGTGAATGTACGTGTATGTATATGTGTGTGTATTTACCTAGTTGTTAAATGTTTGTGTACGTGAATGCTTGCCCTTGACTGACCTGATCTGCCCAGCCAGGAGTGGGTTGATGGCGTACAACCAGTCATGCACCTCTTTGTCTCCCAGTGTCTGCAGCAGGAAGCCCCTTTGTTTGGTGACCACACTGGAAACACAAGCAACAGGATTAGAGGAGGATGGATGATAGTGCAGTACAAGGAAGACGAGTAGGTAAGGTAAGAGAGTGATGGTGAAATATATAATAGAAGTCTTTATTCTCATCCATATATCCTTGCATCTTTCTCAAACACACATACACACTTACACATACATATAGATAAATTTCTACCTATCTACCTAAACACACACCCAAGCATACACTTCTTCCCCTACAAACCACACACACATACATATACACATAGATAAACCTCTGCCTACACAAACATACACATATCTCTCCCTACAAACCACACACACACATACACATACATATAGATAAATCTCTACCTACCTAAACACACACCCAAGCATACACAAACATACACATCTCTCCCTACAAACCACACACACACATACACATACATATAGATAAATCTCTACCTACCTAAACACACACCCAAGCATACACAAACACACATATCTCCCTACAAAGCTCACACATACACATATATAAACACAAACATACCTGAAAGAATTCCTGACTCGGACCATTGCTTGCTGATCCTCTGAATACTCAATCTGTGCGGTGGCTAAATTGATGAGTCCGCGCTCCACTGGATCCCTCTCGTCCCGGAAGATGAACACGTAAGGGCGACGAACCACCTGAAGGAGAAGTGGATGAGTGGGTGGAGTGGAGGCAAGTACAGCTACATGATAAATAAATAAAAAAACAATAAATAAATAAATAAATGAAAAAATAAATAAAATAAATAAAAAAGTGTAGAGTGGAATCAAGTCATTTAAAGATGTGATGATTAGTTTTTTTTGTTTATTGTTTGGAAATTAATGATAGTTTAATGTGATGAGAAAAAGACTAAAAAAAAAACTATTAATGGGAGTTTCAGTGATGATTAATGCAAACAAGCTTGATCATTCTCTTTCTCTCACTCATACACTCTTACACATACACACACACACACACACACACACACACACGCACGCACGCACACACACACACACGCACGCACACACACACTCACACACACACACACACACACACACACACACACTTTACAAAAACACTTACCACCCATCTCTTAATCAGTGTCTTGGTGCGGTCATCCAGTACATTTAAATATCCCTTTCTGCTGACCACGGGAGAGATGCGGATCTCCTCCACCTCGGGTACATAGAGTGGCATTGAGCGGCACTCCACCAATGGGGATGAGTCTTGTGAGTCCCCGGGGCTGGCTGGTGGGGAGTCATGATTCACCACGGCACTGCCTCCTAAGGGGATGTGTAGCTCTGGCACTGGGGCGCGGGGCCTCTCAGGGGATGATGGCCTGAGGGGTGGAAGGGAGGGAAAGGTGTGAGGTGTGGTAGTAAGTTAGGTTAGGTTAGGTGGAAGGGAAAAGAGTGAGAGGTGGAAGGGAAAGGGGTGAGAAGTGGAAGAAGGAGAATGAAGGAAAGAGAATGTAGGAAAAGGAGGATAAAGAAACAGAAAAGACTTGAAGGAAAACAAAGAGAAGGAGAAGGAAAATGTAGGAAAAAAGAGGAAAAAATGCGACGATGGAAGAAAACAAGAGAAAGGGAAGAAAAAAAAGAAGAATATAGGAAAAGAAAGATACATAGACACAAGAGATTTGAAGGAAAACAAAGAGAAAGAGGAAAATGAAGGAAAAAAGGATAAAATTTCAACCACTCCCACTTACTCAGCGGAGGCGGTGGAAGAACAAGAGGAGGTGACTGAGGTGGTGAGAGCGTCTTGGTCATCACTTGGGGTCTGGGCGGGCAACTCCTGCTTGGCCAAGGCCTGAGCTGAACGGCCCTGCTGACACGACGATAAGAAAACACGTGAAACAACAGTGACATCTATACATATTTTCTTCTTTTTTAAACACTTGAGATGAAGAAGAAAATATGGTGAAAAGACACGTGAAACAAGAGTGACATCTACTTATATTTCCTTTTATATTATGAGAAAAAACATGTGAAATAAGAATGGTATCTATTTATATATTTTTCTTTTTTCTATACGTATGAGATGAGGGAGAAACTATTTGATTTTTAACATATGTGGAGGCCAGTTAAGTTGCAGTGACTTACTTGGTTGTCTGTAAACTCAATGTAACTGTGTAAATGAATAGCTATGAAGACAAAAAAAACAAAAGAGGTTCAACTCTAAAACACACAAAGAAAATATGCTTCATACGACGTCTTATTCCTTGTATAAGCGACGTGAAAAAATGACGAGTGAAACAAACAAAAATTCAAAACACATCTAAATAAAAAAATAAAAATAGATCACAAAGCGAGAAATAGAAGATCAGAAAAAGATCATTCGGGTAACACAAATAAATATATAAACAAACCATTACCTATATTAACATCGCTCCATTCAACCTTACCTGCATCAGTCTCACAAACTTGAGTGCTGTGGTCCGTTCTGCTTCACCCAAGACATCGGACTCGGGCTGGGGGCCATCACGGGAGGAGTAGCGGGTGAGGACAGCACGCGCATCACACCCGGCCTTGGCTGCTTGGTTAGCCACCTCCTGCGTGAAAGGATGATGGTGGTTGATAATGGGCTGGAGAGGAAGAAAAGCAGTTCTGAGTGCTTGGTGGTGGTGGTGGTAGAGGGTAGTGGTGGTGCTGGTGGCCTGGTGGGGAGGAGGAGGATGATGTGGTGTGTGTACGTATAGTGTGTAGTGTGTACGTATAGTGTATGAAAGGAAAAGGTGATAGCCAGCTTATAGTGAGACAGTGAAACATACACATAGCATGATGAAAGATAGAACTGAGCGCACACACACACACACACACATAAAATTGAAGTATAGAAGTAGCAAGGAAAAAAAACGAGAGCTGGTCTTATTATTTCATGACTAATCCTTATTAATTCGCACATAAAACACATCAGTCGTATAAATTCTCAAATATCATTGAAATTTTCTTACGTCAAACCAGCACTCCCATCTTTTTATTTAACCTTGCAACGCCTACTTTCAAATGTGTAGCCGTGAGTTTAGACATGAAGGCAATAGAGAGCGTATCTTCCTTGACAAAGCAATGTGTTTTAGCAAAGCCACAGAGACTAGCCAGAGTGGAGCAAGTGGAGTAGATGTAATGATTAAGGCAGTGCAAGTGACATAGTAGACATACATGTATAATTTTAAGCCAAAGACATCCTCAAAGAAGCTCATTACAATTCAAAGCAAAGATATTTATCACACACACGGACGGATGGAAGAGAAGAGAAGAGAAGAGAGTTGATGACACAGTTCAATACAGAATAAAAGCTGATCACCCTAATGCAAGGCAGAAAGAAGTCTTCACCAGATAGATGAATGGAAAGGCAGACACACGAACCAATTACATACAAAGAAAGCTTCAGCAAGTCAAAAGAAATACGCAAAATAAAAGGAAGAGGAGGAGAGAAATTGAAAAAGATTGCAAAGGTTATTCAAAAAGCTATACGAGGAGGAGGAGGAAGGTAAGAATGAGTAGAAGTAACAACGCTACTCACTTTCTCGCTCTTGGTGAAGTCATGGTGGTGTGCGGTGACCTGTGGTGAGGACCCAAGACCCAACTTCTCCTGCAGGATGAGAACATGTCGTGTGCGTTCCACTTGGGTGAGACGGGTGATCTTCTCCAACTCCCACTGGTGTTCAAAGATGAGTGAGTCTCCTCTGGGCCGCCATCCGTGTAGGTTCTCCTCTCCGCGTACATAAGTAGAGCTAGTGTCCAGGACTCTCCTCTGGCGCCGTTGCAAGCCTGTTAAAAAATCCGTCCCCTGTTAGTTCTGCCCAAGCCCACCACAGGGACACAAGGGCTTATCAGCACTCCGGAGACCTTGACTTATATTGTACAGGTGATACAGGTGACCTTGGAACACAACAGGTTACATAGGAAGAGAGGTGGTCATGAGTCAGACTGTGAACCTAAGTTATCATCATCATGCCCCTCTAGTTTCGGGTCAAGGTATTCATAGAACTAAGTGATTGTTTTTGTTTCTGTGAGGCAGACTAGGTGAGGTGGGGCACTGGGGGCACTGTGGGGCTGAGGGGGGCTGAGGGGCTGAGGGTGGGGCTCAGAAATACTGCTACACCATGATACACTATACAGGCAATTTTTTTTTTTTTTTTTTTTTTACATTAAAAGGGTACTGGCTAAGGGAAAACAAAAATACGTAGAAAAAAAGTCCCGCTACACACTAGTGCCTACTGTAGTGCCTAGGCATACACACTAGCCCCTTTGGGCCTACATACTACGTAGTGCCACTGGGCCTACTCACAACTTGGACTTCTAAAACATACGATGAGTTTTCAAAATATATATTCCCAGAGAAGAAAAGGAGGCAAGAGCCTATATCATTTCACTCTGATGCTATTTCTATAGCAAGATAAGTTACGGTTTTGTATGTAAAAATGTTGGCTTTATATTTATATATATTTTTAAATTGTTGTTTATAGAAATTTGTGAAATCAATGACAAAAAAACAAAAACAAAAAAAAACATTAGGGAAATATACTGCAGTGCCAAGTTGAAAATACATCAAAATATTATTATTATACTGAGGAAATAACTACCTTGCCTTAATAGGAGAGAGGAAAGGATCAAATGAAGGGAGAGAGAGAGTAAGGAAACAAGACATTTCAAAATATTATTATCCTTTGGGAATGACTGTCTTGCCTTGATAGAAAAAGAGAGAAAAGGACTAAATGGAGGGAGAGAGAGAGGAAGGAAACAAGGCATTTCTCCACTCCCTTAGCTATGGAAATCCAGGTTATATTGGGGTTACTATCGTTATATTGGGGTCACTATGGGGGTATTGGGGTTATGTACTATAGTTATATGGGGATCACTATGGGTGTGTTGGGGGGTTTACGTACTATATATGGGTCATTAGTACTGTAAAAAGGTAACCAGTTCAGGCAGGTAACAAACAAACAATTAATTAAGGATGACTAAACTGTACTCTAATTCTTTATACTTCTTCATAAAGGACAAAGCATTACATTACATTTCCTTCATAATATGTAACCTGCTTGTGTTGGCTTTACAATTACAAAGCATTAGGAAAGCATAAAGAAGATCACTATTGATACTCTAAGCTTAGCAGAAAACTCTATCCCAAAAAAAAAACATTAACTTGGTGAGCAGAAAACTAGAAGATGAGTGAGAAAAAAGAAAAAGAAAAAAAAGCAAAAAAAAAAAAGCCTACATCTATCATAAAAAAAAAAAAAAATATGCTGATCAGTATTATAATAAAAAAATATAAAATAAAAATACATAAAGCCAGTAAATGAAAAGGAATACATTGCATAGAAATAAGCAAAGCAAAGTCTAGCCTTGCAGCACAGCCATCAC
>JAXIVD010000673.1:126427-130211 GCA_036785275.1 Cancer borealis | reverse complement strand
TCTCTCTTTCTCTCTTAATCCAGTAAATTATACGATAAATGTGATATGTGTGTGTGTGGGTGTGTGGTGTGTGTGTGTGTGTGTGTGTGTGTTGTGAATGTGTGTGTTTTTTGTGTGTGTGTTTGTGGTGTTGTAGTTTCACCAAGACTCTGATATCCTTAAATGGGGATGAAAAGACTAGGCTGATTTCTCCTTCTCTCTCACCCCCCCCCCCCCCCACCCCCCCCCCACCCCCCCCTCTTCTTCATCCGTCTCTCTCTCTCTATCGCTCTCTCTCTCATCTCTTCTCTTTCTCTCATCTCTCTCTCTTATTCTCTCTCTCTCTCTCTATCTCTACTGCTACTACGGCTCCTCTCTCTTTTATCTACTTTTCTTCTCCTAATCAACAGGTAAAGATGTTTAATTTACAATAGTGAGAGAGGAGAGAGAGTAGAGAGATAGAATAGTGAGAGAGAGAAGACGGCAGAGAGAGAGTAGAGTTGTGAAGGATACCAGGAGGAAGAGAACGAGAAGAATAAGAGAGCGAGAAGGAGACGCAAAGGGGATAAGAGTAGCAGATAGAAGGAGAAGAAAATGGACGAAGATCGGTGTTGGATAGAGGGGTGGTGGTCGAAGAGAGTGGTAGAAAGAGGGAAGCCGATGAGTTAAAGACAGTAAAGACATGTAACGACAGGGATCGACATTTTAACTTTGCACCAGTGATCGATGTTAGGGGAAGCCGAGAGAAGAAAAGAACACTAGACCGGTGGATGTAGTGTTGAAGAGAAGTGCAGACGAGAGGGAGGACGAGAGAGATCGCCGATCTTTGTCCCATTTTTCGATCATTGATCGGAAGGGAGCGAGAGAGTAGAAGAGAGAGAGGAGACATGATTCTGTTCCTTTTTCTTCTAAATGACTACAGCAGAGCCATGATGATGAGAGAGGAGAGAGAGGAGAGACACGCGCTGAAAGATGACGAGAGGATAAGAACAGAATCAGAGGTGCAGAAGTAGGCGAAGATTGAGCCTCGATGCAGGTCAGGTATGATGAAGGAGAGAGAGAGAGAGAGAGAGACAGAGAGAGAGAGAGAGAACAATACTTTTTCCTAGTTATCTGTATATTGGAAGCCTAAAAGTGTGTGTTACCGAGGGAAAGTTTGCAAAATTGGTGTCAACTTAGTGGGTGTGTGTGTGTGTGTGGTGTGTGTGGTGTGTGTGTGTGTGGTGTGTGTGTGTGTGTGTGTGTGTGTGTGTGTGTGTGTGTGAAGCTTACCAACATATATGCAAATCATACGCATAAAAAAAAACAGGAATGAAACATACTATATTCTTCATTAACACACAAACCAAAAAAATAAATGGCGTTATACATAATTCACCCTTTATTCATCCTTATTCAAGATAATGATGAAGGTTGTGTATGGTGGCGGATCACATGACAACATTATTACGTACTGTGCCTTGAGTTTATAGGCGGCAAAACGCAGGGACGAGAATGTATCCTTCCCTTCAATACATAATTACCTAAGGACTAATAATTTACGCAATAAAATGACGCTTTTAATCTTAATTTCGGTTATTTTCTGGTTCTAATACTTTTATCCCTATCCTTCCATTAGACTGGGTAGACACTGTTACATCCGAGGATTATACACAAGATAGAGCGAGTATGAGACGGCACGCTAACATACAAACACCTTCTCCAGTTCATCCACAACGGACCTCCATTATTCAAATACCTGCCTTACACACTGAAAAAGAAAAAGAAAACTGAACTGGCTATGTGGAAACTGCTACACCATGCCATCCACCTACACCAGAATACAGTGTCAAATAAGCGGTGAGCGCGGCGGTGTTACCAAAGCAAGATGACACTCTCAAGACACTAGTGACCGACTCCAACAGAGGGGGAAGGTTCGCGTCAGCCTGACAGGAGTGTGTACGGACGGGACCCAGTTATCCCAGCTGTGCCGTGTGCCGTGATCTCCGCAAGGAAGGTGTGCCGTGATCTCCGCAAGGAAGCTGCCCTCAAGATAAACACAATTGATTCCACTGAATGTTGTCAAGGTGGTCAACTGAAGCCTTATACCGTGTTGCACTCCGCATTGCAAAAGATAATACCGCATACAATCGTAGGAATGGTTATCTGTTCTGTGCATACGAGATAATAAAACTTTTGTGTGGAGAAGAGGCTGCAAAGAAACTTAACTTCCTCTCCTTATCAAAAAACACTGTGCAGAGGAGGATTAGTGACATGAACAGTGATATTAAGATGCAGGTGGTTGAACAAATGAAGAATAGCCGATTTCCATATTTTGCATTAGTTTTGGATGAGACAACAGATATACCTACGTGGCTTCATGTACCCCACTGATAGGATATGTGTGCTATGTCCTCAATGACACAGTTAAATAGGAATTTCTGAAAGCTGCCACAACCGTTTAATGAAGACATTTTTGACGCGGCTGACCGCTTGTTCACCGAGGAAGGTTTGTCTTGGGAAATGTTAGTTGCTGTGAGTACCGACGGAGTTCCCGCTGTCATCGGAACACAACCTGGATTCAAGGCTCTTGTACATAAGTGTTCAGAAGTAATTTGGACGCATTGTGCTATCCATTAATAAGTATTGATAACAAAAACCCTTACCTCCTGAGCTGAAAGAAGTGGTGGCAGTTACTGATATGAAAGCCGTGAATGTCATACGCGGAAGAGCTGTAAACTTGAACGAGTTAGATATAGGCGTTAGTTATCCTTCATAGAATACTGTGATGAGCTAGTTACCTTGTTACGTAGTCACAACTTGTCATACACCATTCTGTGAAGCATAAACTTATCTGAGGTGGAGCCACAGCGCTATACCAGACACTCACTCACTCGCTGAGTCGCTTAGTACTGTACACTTCACCTTGCATCCGCTCCCTTTGCACACTTTGCATTACTGCTACGTATCTTTACACCAACTAACCATTAACCACCGTGTATTTGGTGAGTTCTGCAGTGAGGTAGGTTCTGAGTTTGAAGGTGTTCTCTTCCACAGTGTGAGGTATAGTAGTTATATAGGTGGTTATGGAAAGGCAGAACACTCCATCGTGTCCTTGCTGTACGTGGAGAGGCAATGCACTTGTTGCAAGAGTAACAGCTAAGTATGATCCAGGGTGGAGGCGGAAGGAATAAGTTGACCACAGAAACATTGATGTCCAGACGTTGCAGCTGAGATGAGACAGTTTTGATGAGCGCGGCCACCGGGCTGCAGGCTGAAGGGAGATCTTTATGACTCGTGAATAGTAAGAGGAGAGGTGAAGACACTTGACGGTGAAATATGTGACATTTGAGTGTATCCTTTCAATCAGGAGCGGAAAAACTTAGATTCAGGACAGACCTAGGTAGATATTGGTTCACTAACAGAGTGGTGAACGATTGGAATAGGCTGGGTAGACACGTAGTAAGTGCTGAGTCAATAGGTAGCTTTAAAAGACGGTTGGATGAGAGTATGGATAGGGATGACAGGTGGGATGGTGAAATATTGGATTATTCCAAGGGTGGGGGACAAGGAGCTGCCTCGTGTACATTCATTTAATTATAATACTGAAGCGAATAATAAGTTTTATTACACTACCACTACGCCTTCAACCCTATTAATATACCTTTACTTACTTAATACCTTAACATGATCACCTTCTAGTCATTGTAGAAGCGAAGGTCGTCTTGGGAGTGTTAAGAGGTAAGAGACTGTTTCTGACCTTACATGATCCTAACTCTAACAGAACTGGAACCATTTTAACCAATGACCAAACCTAACAACCTTT
>JAXIVD010000673.1:111427-118927 GCA_036785275.1 Cancer borealis | reverse complement strand
ACATACATACACATATACATACATACATACATACATTAATCATATGAAGCAATTTATGTCCCACAATAATAATAATAAAAGCAGATTTAATGTGGGTTTGTAAAATATTTCACTTAAATAAACTCCATGCAAGAGAGATATAAATACATACATACATACACACACACACATACATACATACATAGAAGGAATACACACTTAATTAATGCAACAATTATTCATGATTTCAAAAGTAAAATGAATAATAATAGATGTGTATATTGCAACTAGGTAAAAAACACACACACACACACACACGTACACATACACTTCCCTTATAAAAAAAAAAAAAAATAAAATAAAATAAAATAAACGCACACCCACCCCCCAAACAAAGACAAATCCCCCGCCCCCCCCACACACATACACGTACACACACACACCTGGTACAGCCACGAAGAACTTCACCGCATCCCTGTGTCCGTGGAAGGAGAGCTGAGCTTGTGCCATGGAACAGTAAGGAGCGAAGGAACCGGCTGTTACCTGATCCCGGCTGTCTGTATACACCCTTATGACACCACCTGGCTTGACACCCCCCACCGCCCCCCCCACGCCTAATGAGGGGCCGGGGGAGGGGGGGTCATTAGTGGTGGTGGTGGTGGTGGTGGTGGTGGTGGTGGTGGTGTCAGTTTGGCTGGTTCGGGGATTTGCACCTAAATAGAAAAATGGTTCGGAAATTATGTATATGTTATTTTATTTAATTTATATTGATGTGAAGTAATCTAAAACACACACACACACACATACATGTACATCCCCCCCTCCCCCACACACATACACACGCTTACTTTCAGACAGCGGCACAGATATAATCACTCCGTTGCCAGTGCCGATCCAGAGCCGATGGGATGAGATGAGCAAAGCTGTGATCCGGACAAAGGAGAATCCAAGCTTACCTGTGCCTGTAACAACAACAACAACAACCATAGTAGTAGTAGTAGTAGTAGTGGTAGTAGTGGTGTTGGGTGTGGGTCTGTAGGTTAATAGTAGTGGTAAATATGATAGTGATAGTAGTTTAAGGTGTGTGTGTGTGTGTCTGTGTGTGTGTGTGTGTATGTATATATATCTACTTATCTATCTAAAATAAAATAATAAAACAATAATAATAATAAATAATGATAATAAAAACACACTCACCTAACATTTTTGACACATAAGGTTCTATATCCACGTCCTGCAGGTGTTGGTGTGTGTGGGCGTGGTAGAGGCGGAGGGTGGAGTCCAGCCGGATGCTCACCCACACACCGTCACCCAACCAGGCCATCTGTCGCACCTGTGACTCCTTCCGCGGGTGGGCGTCAAACGAATTCTAGGCGGGTGAAGGGTAGGGTAGGGTAGGGTTAGGTAAGGTGAGGGGAGGGTAAGGTGAGGGAAGGGTAAGGTAAGGTAAGGTAAGGTAAGGTTAGGTAAGGTTAGGTTAGGTAAGGTAAGGTAAGGTAAGGTCAGGTAAGGTAAGGTAAGGTAAGGTAAGGTAAGGTTAGGTAAGGTTAGGTTAGGTAAGGTTAGATTAGGTTACGGTAATTTTGATGTTTATAAATCCTCACCTTAATAGTCATATAAATCTTGTTCCTACACCCACACCCCCACACCCACGCCCACATCCACACCCTCACCTCAATGGTCATGTGTTGGGGGTCCACCACATGTATTTTATTCCTGTATCCACACCATATCCTGCCGTGCACAGCCTGCATACATCTTATAGAGTGGTGAGGCTTGCCCAGGTCTAGCAAATGGTAGTTACTTAAGTCCCACTGGCCGTCTCCGCACCGATGGAAGATTGCTACTGTACCGTCCGCCAAGGCTGCCAGGACACGACCCTTGATGTGTCTGTGGAAGGGAAGGGAAGGGAAGGGAAGGGAAGGGAAGGGAAGGGAAGGGAAGATAAAAAGATTAGAAAAATAAAGATTGAGAATTACATAAAATCACATGAAAAACCACACCACGCAGAACTTAGGTCAAATTTACCTTTATATAAATTCAAACACAAACATTACTAGCAGGCAATGAGTGTGTAACTGTGTTTTTAGTATGAAATAAGTGTGTGTAAGTGTGTGTAAGTATATAATAAGTGTGTTTAAGTGTGTGTAAGTGTGTTTTAGTATGTAATAAGTGTGTTTTAAGTATGTAATCAGTGTGTTCATACTTACACGATGGACAGTACCGAGTCTTTCAGTTTAATAGAGTGTAAACATCGCTTCCAATGCCTGACAGCCGAGTGGACGTAGATGGAGCCACTCTGAGAACCTAACCACATAGTAGACAGGACTGAGGACATCTTCTCAACCTCATCCGTCACCACACTGTCAGACTCTGCAGGGAAACACCAAGGGAAGGGGTGTTAGGATAAGGGAAACTAGCTACACACACACACACATACATACACACACACACGTACACACACACACACACAGACGTACCCTCATAAGGTTGGGCCTCCTCCACCCCATCCTTGACAACTCCTTGAGGGTCGCGTAGGAGGCGTCTGGGTGGTGCTGCCGCCCCCTCCTCCCCCACCACGCTGGCATGGTCTGCGTCTTGGTCTGAAGGGAAGGGAAGGGAAGGGTAGGGAAGGGAAGGGAAGGGAAGGGAAGGGAAGGGAAGGGATGGGTAGGGTAGGGTAGGGTAGGGTAGGGTAGGGTAGGGTAGGGAAGGGAAGGGAAGGGAAGGGAAGGGTAGGGTAAGGTAGGGTAGGGTAGGGTAGGGTAGGGAAGGGAAGGGAAGGGAAGGGAAGGGAAGGGAACATAATTATTACTGATATTCCCACTTCTCATAACTACTACTACTATAACTACTACTACTATAACTACTACTATAACAATGTGTTGGCTGCAGTATTTCTACAACTATATTCACACAATCTCTCTCTCTCTCCCTCTCCCTCTCACTCTCTCTCTCTCCCTCTCTCTCTCACCTGGATCAGTACAAGAGATGGTTTCCTTCCGCAGGACTGGCTTAATGTCTGCAAACAAGCAAACAGACAGGACTTCACACACTAACCAAACACACACACACACCCGCACACACGCTACGCCCACATTATACGCACACATGTATGTATGTAATCAGTTATGAAATCAATACAAGACAATACTATTCAAGTTAGTTATAATCAAAGGTTAACCCACACATAAACACACACACACACACGTACACACATTATACGCACACATGTAGGTAAGGAAGCAATAAAAAAAAACATTGATAATAATCGGTTATAAAATCAATACTACTAAACATACACACCTACACAAGCCCTTACACACACACATAGACACACGTACACACACACACACACACATGTACGTACACACACCTTCACATTCCTTCTCCGCTGTGTCTGTTTCCGGCGGTGACTGCATTAGATTGCCACTTCCAGCTGTACAAGAGATGAAGGAGAGAGTCCCCATCGCTCCTCCTCCTCCTCCTCCTCCTTCTTCTTCTCCTCCTCCTCCTCCTCCTTCCTCCTGTGTGGTAGCTGCTGTGGCAGGAGTAGCTGTGGCTGTGGCTGTGGTAGGTGTGGCTGTGGTAGGTGTGGTAGGTGTGGTGGTGGTGGTGTCGTCATTGTTTTTGTTAATATCTTCGTCCAAAGTGTAATCGCTTTCTTTAGCTCCTGTGAGAGAGAGAGAGAGAGAGAGAGAGAGAGAGAGAGAGAGAGAGAGAGAGAGAGAGAGAGAGAGAGAGAGAGATAGAGAGAGAGAGATAGAGAGAGAGAGAGAGAGAGAGAGAGAGAGAGAGAGAGAGAGAGAGAGAGAGAGAGAGAGAGAGAGAGAGAGAGAGAGAGAGAGAGAGAGAGAGAGAGAGAGAGAGAATTAATCAATGTATTTCTCTTAATCAAATCACGTTTTATATTTTTTTTCATTTCCTTACACACACACACACACACACACACACACACACACACACGTACGCACACATACGTACATACCTGGAACGCTGGCAATACACAGGAGATGGGATGAACACACATGGAATGACTCTAAAATATCAGCTGGATTATTAGCGTCAATTACTGTGGTCTTGCTAATTGAGTGTGTTGACGTACAGATCCACACTAATGACGACAGGTTCTGCTCTAGTAATTCACCTTCCCTCCTCTCCCTCTCACCCTCCTGGTAATTAGAAACATACTTAATTACCGCCAATTAGTAAGAAAACACTTAATTACACCCTATTAGTACTTATTATTACTTAGATTAGTTATCATTATTATCATCTGACCTAATTCACCTTCCCTCCTCTCCCTCTCACCCTCCTGGTAATTAAAAACATACTTAATTACCGCCAATTAGTAAGAAAACACTTAATTACACCCTATTAGTACTTATTATTACTTAGATTAGTTATCATTATTATCATCTGACCTAATTCACCTTCCCTCCTCTCCCTCCTGGTAATTAGAAACATACTTAATTAACGCCAATTAGTAAGGAAACACTTAATTACGTGTTATTAGTAAGGTCATTAGATTATATACTTAACCTAATTAACCTTTATTATATTAACAACAACAAAAAACACAATTAATTATCCCCCATTAGTAAGGAAACACACACACACACACACGTACACCCCCACACCCACACCCCCCCACACGTACACCCCCACACCCACCCACACGTACACACTCCCACATGTACACCCCCACACCCACCCACACACACACCCACACGTACACACTCCCACACGTACACACCCACACCCCCACACCCCCACACACACCTTGAGTTGCTGGTCCAGACAGTCCACACCGTCGCTGGGCACCACATGTGTTGTCTCCGTGTGCCCCGAGTAGAACACACTGGCACCTACGATGTTACCTCCGTCACGCGTTCTGCCGCCGGTCAAGTTCACACCAGCGGCACACCAGATCTGGGGAAGGTGGGGGGGGGAATGTGCTGTTATAATGTGTGGTGTGCTGTAAATAAATGATAATAATAATAATAACAATAATAATAATACACACACACACACGTACACACACACACACAGCCCCAGTTCCTTCCCCATAAGTGTATCTATCACACACACACACGTACACACCTTCATCCCTGGTTCTTTCCCCATACACACACCTACCTAACCAAACCACGTACACACACACACGTACACACCTTCATCCCTGGTTCCTTCTCCATGAGCGGCCGGCAGTAAACAGGCACCGGGACTGGAATATGCGTTGACCCTAGACTACCTCCTTTCCCCGCCTGCCCACCGCCACTAGAGGGGGGGAGGGGGGCAGCGGAGGAGGAGGAGGAGGCGGGCACCCCTTCTATGGCCCTCTGTCCTGTCTTCGCCGGCAGACTCCACCCATAGGCCTGCATACGTCCGTCATCTTTTTTGACGTGTGCTCGGACTTGGCGGTACTGCTCCCTTCTCTCTGTTGCCCGCCGCTGCTGCAGTTTCTCGGAGGAGCTGTGGCGGTGTGGCAGGGAGGAGGTGAGGAGGAGGAAGGGGAGAGGGGAGGAGGAAGGGGGAGGAGGAGGGGAAGGTGTGGTGGGGTTAGATATGTCTGGGTTGCGTGTTTCCTCCTCCTCCTCCTCCTCCTCGCTGTGTTGGAGGAGGAGGAGAGGTGGAGGAGGTGGAGGAGGAGAGGAGGAGGAGGAGGAGGAGGAGGACATACGGAATGCAAGCAAGTAAAGGAGGAGGAAGGAAAATACAGAAGTCAAACAAACAAATAAACAAAGAAATAAATGAACCACAAGGGAAACAACAAATAAATAAATAAATAAATAAATAAATAAATGAATAAATAAATAAATATAATAAATAAAATAAATAAATATAAATACTTTGACGACAACAATAACTAAATAAATGAAATAAAACAATATTTATTTACAAAAAAAACAACAAAATAATAATAATAATAATAATAAGAATAATAACACACACACACACACACACAGAAACAGATACACACAGTCACAAAAACACACACAGTCACAAAAACACACACACATACAAAAACACACACACAGAAACACCCACCCACAAACACACACACACACAAAAAAACCCACATACACACACACAAAAACAGACACACAGACATACAGACACACACACTTACACCCCCCACAACCCCAATCATTTCTACTCACAATCCAGCATCAAATATCTCCAATCCTTTCCTCCGATGGTCATTCAAGTTCTTTCTCCTCATGGTGTCCAGCGCGGGTGTGATCTGATGTGCCGGGGCGTTGTACCGCACGTTGCCGTAAGGGAGAGGCTTGCGCTGCGGCTTGTCTGAGGTGCTGAACAAGTTACTGAAGCTGGAGGGAGAGAGGGAGGGAAGGTGTGTTAGAAGGGGGAGGAGAGAGAGAGAGACAGGGAGAGATACAGAGAGAGAGAGATATATATATACTGACAGAGCGAGAGAGAGAGATACAGAGACATTTATATATATAGAATGAGATATATAAAGAGAGAGTAGGGAGAGAGAGACACACGAGAGAGAGACACAAACATATACAGAGAGAGAGAGAGAGAGACATACATATATATAAATCAAATAACATACAAATAATTACTTAATCTATCTATCTATCTATACTCACAACTTCCATATAGTCTGTTTATTCTTCTTGTCAGTGGCCGGGTCAGTGCGTGTTGCCCTGATCATCTCCGTCCACCTGACAGCCTCCTGGAGCTCCATAAACCTCTCCTTGTACTGGTTCCTCTCCATCAGGACCCGCGCCATCTCAACGCGGGTGAACCTCTTACGCTGGGCCATGGGCACGTCCTCCTGCAGGCATGTGGGCTGGGTGGTGGTGATGGTGGTGGTGGTGTGACCTAACCTGACCTAATACTACTACTACTACTTCTGCAGGTATGTGGGCTGGGTGGTGGTGTGACCTGACCTGACCTAATACTACTACTACTACTTCTGCAGGTATGTAGGCTGGGTGGTGGTGATGGTGGTGGTGGTGTGACCTAACCTGACCTAATACTACTACTACTACTTCTGCAGGCATGTGGGCTGGGTGGTGGTGTGACCTGACCTGACCTAATACTACTACTACTACTTCTGCAGGTATGTGGGCTGGGTGGTGGTGATGGTGGTGGTGGTGTGACCTGACCTGACCTAATACTACTACTACTGATGTCTGACCTAATACTACTACTACTAACACCTGACCTAATACTACTACTACTACTACTACTACTACTTAACCTAATGTAATATGACCTAACCTAATACTATTACTACTACTACTCCTGCAGGTATATAGGCTGGGTGGTGGTGATGGTGATGGTGGAGTGACCTGACCTGACCTAATACTACTACTACTAACACCTGACCTAATGTAATCTGACCTAACCTACTACTACTACTACTGCTATTACTACTACTACTACTATTACTACAACTACTACTACTACTACCACTACTACTACTACAATGCATCTTAGACTACTATCACCACCACATTTACCACTACTACTACTACAACTACT